>LPNX010136377.1:0-53583 GCA_001517045.1 Pseudotsuga menziesii | reverse complement strand
ATCAAAAGATATAAAGTGGTCCAAAGGGGCTAATGAGTCTGCAGCGGGACAAGGTAAGGCCATACAATGTGTGATTCACCTAGTGTGGTGAAATCCGCTATAACATCAGGGTCTAACATGCAGGATATAAATGTGCTCAAAAGAAAACTAGCTAAATCATTTGCGATGAAGGATTTGGGTGCTGCAAAGCAAATCCTTGGTATGAGAATAACAAGAGATAGGAAAAATCACAAATTGACATTGCCTCAAGGTGAGTACATAGAAAAGTTATTGCAGAGGTTTAGAATGCAGAATGCAAAACCAGTCAGCACACCTTTGGCAAGCCATTTCAAACTAAGCAAGCATATGTGTCTAGAGACACATGAAGAGATAGATTACATGTCCAAGATTCCCTACTCATCAGCAGTTGGGAGCTTGATGTATGCCATGGTGTGCACAAGACCAGATATTGCACATGCAGTGGGATTTGTGAGCAGGTATATGAATAATCCAGGTAAAGAGCATTGGAAAGCAGTACAGTGGATTCTCAGGTATTTGAGAGGTACCACTTCTCATGCATTATGTTTTGGAGGTTCAGACACTGTTCTATAGGGATATGTTGATGCAGATATGGCTGGTGATAAAGAAAACAGGAGGAGCACCACATGGTATGTGTTCACTGTAGGTGGAACATCAGTAAGTTGGATTTCAAAACTGCAATAGGTTGTTGCACTTTCAACAATGAAAGCAGAGTATGTTGCTGCTACAGAGGCTAGTAAGGAGATGATTTGGTTGCAAAGGTTCATGGAAGAATTGGGTAAGAAATAGGAGAATAGTAGGCTGTACAATGATAGCCAGAGTGCCATTCATCTTGCAAAGAAATTAGTATTTCATTCAAGGACTAAACATATAGAACTCAAGTACCACTTCATAAGATCTGTTCTAGATGAAGAACTGTTAAAACTAGAAAAGATTCACACTAGCTAGAATCCTGCAGACATGTTGACAAAGGGAGTAACCAGAGAGAAACTGAGTTCCTGCTCGGTTTCTGTTGGCCTTAAAGCATGAAGGTGAAAAGAAGAAATTTTCCAAGTCCAAGGTCCAGCAAGTGCAAAAGTAGTAGAGTTGCTATGATTAGTCACCATGAAGGCACATGAAAAAAAAATGTAATGGAGCGGTTTGCATGTAAATGGGCATATGGCTATAAGACCTGGTAAGGCATGCATACCCCTGGTAAGTCACCGGTAAAGTCCGGAGATAGACCTAGGTGATAGGGGGGTGTATGTAATATTCCTCGGTAAATACTTGAGGGGAGTTGGTGATTACTCCAAGTCAAGTTTAAAGGGGAGATTGTTAGGGTTAACCTTGACTTGAGATCGAGTCAAAGGTGGTTAGGTCTAGCACATGGTTTGGGCACATGGTTTGTTGTAGCCCATGGTATTGTCCCATGGTATTGCATGTGATTAAGCCTTTATAAGGCTTGAGGAGGCTCCATTGTAATTGTACTGGATATGTGTACTGTAATGTACTAGATGTGGGCATTGTATTGTACTGGAAGAGAGACTGTGAGAGCGTGAAGAGGAAGTGCAGCGGTTTTGCTGCAGGGTGTATCCCTTCATATTTCTGGACTGCAATAAAAGGACTGGAAAATTTCTTTGTGGATGTAGCCCATCGTTTGGGTGAAGCATGTTATATCTGTGTCTCTCTGTACTATTTTAATTTGTTTTGCATCTTGTTTATTGATTTAACTATATATCTGTTATTGCTCTGCGGTCCTGTTTTCTAACATTACAAACCACCCTCGTAGGTACCTATGGGGGTGGTTTCAAACCCCCCTCATAGGTACCTACAGGTGTAACACCCCAGTTTTGACCCCGTTGCATTAGATGTACATGATGTATATATTGTAAATCATCATGGTGCGGAGCTAATGGCCAAGGTCCCACCATTCATTGGTTATGCTATGTTTTGGGTTGAAATTGTCACCGATGGTATATCAGGGCATGCGGCATACATATTGAGTTTTGTCATCATGTAAATATGCATCTTTAATTAAAATGAACCCGACCAGCTACGTTCACGGCAACTAAATTGAGAAGGGCCATGATTTTCACAAGGATAAGGGTGGGGGATGTCAAACCTTGAGCCATGAGAGAAAATCCATGTGTCACCACCTTGTCTTATCGAACCACCACCATTAAAAACTACTGCTATTAGCTGGGGCAGTAATGGCTAGGAGTGGACTGTGGTAGGACTGTCATTCCTTGCCCACACGCACACTCCACCAGTGTGGTTGACCTCCCGATGGAAAGCAAAAAACACTGCCATCACTAAAGCAGACTCCCCATTCTCTCTCCACTACTGCGCATCCTCTCCATTGTCTGTTCATCTTCACGCAGGAGCGGGAGTCTTGCTCATTCCCATGCAAAGGGTCTTTCCTATTTGGTCTCATGTAGCTAGGAGAGAGGAGCTGTCCCCACTGTCATTCACATTTTCCACACAGAGGAATCGAGTGTGTTTCAATCTGTATTTGGGATTGGGTCTGAATATTCTCTCACGCACTGGGTTCTGCGTTGTTGTCACTCACACATCAAGCTGGGAGCAGTTTGGTCATTGTCACCCATGATTTTTCCTATGGAGAGCCATTTTTCATTCAGGGACTGTGTGTAAGTTTTCCTCACTGATTTGTGGCTCGTACATATGTGTTGCCCTCTGTATTTTGGGGTCTGGTGCAAGTTTCTCTCACGCATAGGATGGGAGACTTTATTTCTTCCCTAGTGTGGTTTGGGTAAGTTTTCCTGGTGACTTAGTTGTCCAAGATGGACTGTTGTTTTCCCCATGTTGTGAATTGTGTGTACTGATACGTTTGGGGCCTGTTGAAGTTCGCTTGGAAGTCATTTTCCCTGTTAAGCTGTAACAACTGATTGATTGCATGTGTGCAATTGTTGGTCTTCAGACTGTGTTGGGAGCAGGGATGGGGGCTTGGTTTGCTTGATAAACCTAGTGTCTAGAAACCACACAAACAGAGCTAGATGGCTGGATTTCTTCTCCACAACCCCTGAATAGAACTGGAAGGGAATGCAGGGCCTAAGGGACTGTTTCGCAGAGAAGGGACTGATTCCTTGTGTTGGGTGTGTGTGGGTGTCTTAGAATTCAGGCTAGTTCTGGTTTAGGTGTTCCTATCTCTGTAATGGGCTCACCAGCTTAGCATTTATCCTTTCCCAACTACTTGATGGCCTGATAAACTTGACCATGTTGGCTTGGTCGTCTTGTTGATGGCCTGATAAACCCAACTGTGTTGGATTGGCTGTGTTTTGTGTATCCTTGGCTATGTGTAAGCCTGCTTGTTCCTATTCCTTGGAGAATCATGCCCAATTTGGGGGTGGCAGCATTGCTGAGAGATTAAGGAGCACGCTAGCCTATGGTTGGGTGGAACATTGAAACGACGTAGCTAGTTGCAGAACGAGTTCTTTATAAGATAAGTAATATTGTTTATTTTACTTCTGCAATCATATTTTCTGTTAAAGAATGTGATGAACATGTTAAATTAATGCTTGTATGAATGTATGTTACTTCCACTGTGTATGATAGATAATTGCATCTGTGTATGTTCTACTTCAATGCATTCTGTTTCAGCATTTTTATGAATTCACATGATCATGGGGTTGGTAGCCCGGATGATTAGCACCATGGTAGCATCCTCTTCACGGATCAGAGGGTCGGGGACATTACAACAGGGGCAATTTCAAACCCTCCCATAGGTTCCTACAAGGGAAGTTATAAACTACCCTAAAAATCCATCCTACAAACCTTTACGGGATAGTCTTAACAAAATCATCCCCAATAGCACCGACACTAAAAGATTAGACTTTTAAGGGTGGTTTTAGAAGAGATAAAAAATGACGCTAAAAGTGAATTTTGGGGGCGTTCACAACCCCCCCTAAAATTACTTATTGCAAAATTTTAGGGGAAGTTATAAACCCCCCTCGTAGACACCTGCGGGGGTGGTTATGAACCCCCCTCATATAAACATATAGGGGGGGTTGTGAACTCCCCTTATTGTAACATAGAAGGGCAACTTTGAACCCCGCTCGTAGTGACATATGAATGTGGTTTAGATCCCCCCTCGTAGCAACATACAAAAATGGTTTAAAACCCCCCTATAACAACAATAAATCATAATAAAATATATTTTATTAAAAATCCCAATATTGCCATATCATTAGGGCATGAAGGAATTGAACCACCAACCTCCTACATGTAAGGTAGGTGCTCTTCCATTTAGCTAGAACCCTTTAATAATTGGGGAAATGAGTAATATTTACACCAATATTACATCATTTGTAATTTAATATATATATATATATATATATATATATATATATATATATAACCATGCTTTACTAATTTGATATCCAAATACAACCATGCTTAAAATCACTCATCAACAACCTACATGGCCATATCTATTTTCAACCACCCAGAGAATTTTTTTTAAATGGAAAAAATACAACAAAGATTATATTTAAATGAACATTATCCATCAATCCAGTTCACTAATCTATAAATAAATAGAACTCAAGCTCAATAAATGCATCAGGTAGCTATCCAACTTCTCCAAGGTCCTGTCAACATGTGTCAATATGGGATCTATTGTTGTATCCACACCAATAAGTCCTCCAGGAACAAGAAACTACAACTCATTTTGCACAAAATGAAGTGAAATTATTCTTGAAAATACATGTGTACACTTGATGTTTCCACTTTCATGTTTGACAACAATGATAGGATGAACTTCAATTTTTTTATTCACTTTCAACACCCTACGAAATAATAAACATAGAAATCAGTAGAAAATAATAATTTCCCTCTGATATCTCACATGCATAGCAGGAACATGCTAAGGAAAAGTAAAAAACATATAAACTAAGAAACCGAACACGTCCAAACATTCCTTCATGTCACGTGTCATCATGTCAGATACAAATATCGGCATGACACGTGTCTGACAAGTATTTTGGTCGTGTTCATTTTTGGGGCACGATCAAAACATGTGTCCAGCTCTGTATGCCCAAATTCATCCATATAAATAATGTCCATCGTGTGATTAGTGTAACATCAACACAATTATTTCCACCTATGGAAATAATTGTGGGAAACACCTATGGAAAAAATTGTGTCAGCATTACACTCATTTCAAAGAGGAGTTGACACATGAGAAGGTAGGGTGAATGATTGTAAGTGACCAAGTGGTGTGTGTGTGTGTGTGTGTGTGTGTGTGTGTACTAGAGTATCAAATAGAGGATTCGATGGGAAATCCAATTGGAACCACACATTCAGGTAGAGATTAATGTTGGATGTAAAAGACTCCCAGTCATTCAACTAACCACCCATTCACATTGGGTATGGATGGGTTGTAAGTAACACCCCATCCCTTAAACAGGCCCAATGAATTGCCCAAGGTATATGAATATGAGGTTGTAGTTGTATGTGGTTATCTCTAATGCATATAGACTCAAATAGTTCCTTTCAACCAACAATTCGATACTTTACACCAGGTGACAGGAAAATGAAGATTGTACTTTAAATAATTAACCCCAAGATTCTAGTGAACTAGATCAAAACTAAATCAGTGTTGTAGAAAAATAATTCAAGTGTTGTTGGTTGTGTTTATCTACTACTATGAAGACTAATGAAACAAATTGATTATAGTTTTGTATTATTGATTCAAGAAAATTTATGCTATGTCATTCACCTACAACAACCAGAGAAAACATTCAAGCACCATCCATTAACACAACGAATTTTACCTCGGAAACCCAAATGGGAAAACTAGCTTGATTGGGGATTTTATTAAGAAGGAAATTGATTACAAAAGGGTGAGCTATACATGGACTGAGAGTATTGTGACTCATTGGAAATAAATTTGCAGATAGAACCAAGTGTTAATAACATTTTTTCACTCATCATGGGACAAACTCTATGTATTCTTCTCCTCCAATCATCAAGTAGAATACTTCTTTGATCTCTCATCTTTGTTACTACCCTTATTAATTTCCTCATCATCTCTCCTATCTATTGAATGTCGTTTGTCTACAACCACCCTCATTTTTCATATGATTCCTTGGATTGGTTAGTATAGAGAGCCTTATTCGAACTCTTTCTACCTGACAAGTTGTCTAGGAAGCAATCTCTCTTTAACTGTAGTATCCAATCCAATAATGAACCTAACATCCAGTGATTGATTTCAAACATGCATCATAGGACAATCAATAGAACTGTAATGGTAGTTTTGAACACAGGTTCCTCATTAGCATAAAGTTAAGTTTGAGCCCTAAGATTTATTCATTCAAAATCAATGTGTAATGGAAAAGAAAAGAAAATTAAAATCACTTCAAAAAGGTGTAATAATTATTTAAGTATCGAAGGTGTTTTCATGTTTAAGCTATAATTTGGGAAATTACTAAACTATGCATATTATTTTACCCCTTCTCAAGTTACTTTAAAATTCATCTTTTAACAAGATATAATCAAGTGCAAATGGCTCTTAGTAAATTATTTTAATTATGAAAATTTGGAGAACTGTGTTGTGTCAAAAATACATACCCATCAAACCTTCTTCTATAGGAATTTCTAAGCCCTAGTTTCAGAAATAATTATGTGCTCACATTCACAAGTACAAAGTAAAGGAATATACCAAATCTACTCTAGAAACTTAATTTGAGTAGATAGTCTATCTAAGCTCTATAATAAACCAAATCTAGTTTATCTTAACTTCACAATTTTTTCACAAATCGCTATTATAAATTTGTACTGCATACAATATTCCCATCTCTAATTTTCTCACATTTTTTTATGATAAATATGTTCTCATGACACATACACATAGTTTTGGAGTCATTGTTCGCTTATGAGCAGATATCTCTACCTTTTATTCCGTTGTGTGCTCGTCTCACTAGTTGTCTAGAATGCAATGAAATAGCATCAACTTATGTTTATTTTCCTATACAAAGTGCATAATGAATATAAAAATTCATCATGATGCCACAAAGGAGAAGAGGATAAATACCTAAATATAACATGTATCTGACTACCCCTCAGGGGATGGTGGTTGTCACTATGCCATGCTCTCCCGATACACTCATAGGATCTGGCTCCTAGCCTTAGTGTTCTCTATAATCATGGATCCCTAATTGCAATGGTATAACTACACCAAGAAGCTCGATCTGAAGTTTCCTAGTAATCATACCAAATCTTGGAGTCATCTATATCAAATGTGTTGGTATCAATAGTTGACTAGAATGCAATGCAATAACATCAACTTTTGTTTATTGTCCTATATAAATTGCATAATGAATATAAAAATTCATCATAATTCCATATGAGATAATAAGATAAATATTACATACCTAAATATATCTTGTATCAAACATGGCGGTTTTCACTATGACACGCTCTCCTGATACACTCATAAGGCCTGGATTCTATCATTGACATTAATCACAGATCCCTAATTACAATCTCCCAATTGCACCAAGAAACTCAATCTGAAGTTTCCTAGTAATCTTGCCAAAGCTAGGAGTCCTCTATATGGGCTATAGATTTCTAGAAACGCATTACTAGCCTTGTAATTTTTCCATGTTATCAACAGAAAATGTTAATTGAGTTTTGTCAAAAGAGTTCTTTGAAGAGACCCAAATGAACAAATATTGAAAAAATAGGGAATCTTTCATGGGTTCAATTTGCTTCAAGCCAAACCCTGATGCTCTGAAAAACTTAATTAAAATAGGGCAGAGAAACCATGTTGAAATAAAATGCAAGAAGGTATCTAATGAAGAAGTATTTGACAAAAATATGAAAATGCACCACATACCTTCTTCATCTCAACCTTTTGCTACACTAGGGTCTCATGTTCTCAATTATAAAAACAAGGCCAAACCTGTGCCAAAAAACACAATGCTAATCCTACAACAAAGAAAACTAGAGTTGTGACTAAGGAAAGGAGTGAGAACCATGCCAAAAATCCGCAAAACCACACATGAAACCAGGACAAATTCAAACATAAAAATTCAGTTAATAAGCAAAGTGGGAATTTCAAAATCCTAGGGAAAGCCTTGAACACGACCAAAGCAAAACAAGATGTCAAACCCCCTAAACAAGTTCAATGTGGTTAAAATAACTCAAAATATTTCTTAAATATATAGATCTAATAAAATATTTTTGTTGTAGCACACAACAATGATTTGTTTTTTGATGGGTTGACCAATATTAAATTAGAATTAAGGCACCACAGAGATAGCATAGTATATTGTTCACATGTATGAAAAATAAAAAACACATTGAAAGCTTTGATGACAAATTTGTTGACATTCAAAACAAACGGTTAACTACAACCTCGACAAAAGAATAGAGCATTTGAATTAGTGTTGTCAAAATTGTCCGAGACACATGAGTCTCGCTGTGTTTTGTCATGTCAATTTTAAAATTTTAACCAGTGAAACCTTGGCCTAAAACTCATTTGGAAGTGAAACTTGCCAAAAATCAGGAGACTCTACTAAAACTCATTAAAGTTTCCAAAACCTGGAAAGACCCACCCATAAAAAAAATGCATACCCCATAGGGAAATGACTTCGAGAAAAGGACAAAATGGTATTTATAAAGGGATAAAAGGCCAATGTTATATGGGGACATGTTTTCCATATGAAGTTTGGTTCCAACTGTCAACCTCATCAGACTTCATATGGAGAAAGTAAAACTTCATATCCCATTCAGAATTCAATAGAAATCAATCTTCAGGATTTCAAGATTGTCCAAATTGTAATGTTTCCATTGGATTCTAGCATGTATGAAGGTATGGAATTGATGTAAATCAAGAGCACCAAGCCCTCTATGCACCCAAACATTGGTGGTATTTATTTTTTAACTCATTCGTCATGATTTTAGTAAAAATGTACTAGTGAAAATATATTTTTAGTCTCTAAACTTGGCAACGTTATACATGCATGTGATCATTATCAAAGGCAACATGGTCTCTTTTCCATTGAATATGACCGAGCCAAGGGTAATAAATCCTCCCCTTTGTCACAGTCTCTTCACACACGTATCCTCCATATCCCATGGGATGAGTATTAAGAGTGATATAATAGTCCTTTATGTACGTTGGATTTCAATACGAGGCAACGGTTCCAAGACTGCTGCTATGGTAGAATTATGGGTGATCACAGGACAATTTGATCGACCTCCCTAGAAGCCTGAGTTGGCCACATATAAAATAGGCTATTTCATCCTAGATTTAGGTATCATAGATGTTTTTTTCAACACCCTTCTCACTGTCTTGTGTTGTTCTCTTGGAATTTTGTTAGGCATAGGTGTTGGTGTTAGTCTAAATCATGAAACTAGGAATAATATGGAACTGTTGACTGCACGTGTTAGTGATTTTGAGTTAAGTATGGTGAGCACAACCACCCAATCTATTTTGTAAATTGGGGACTCATGGACACTCATAAAGCTTTGAGTAGTTTGGTTGGGAAAATTGAAGGTCTAAATAGGAATTTATCACACTTGAATGAGAAATTGAATGCTCAATTGTCCAAACAAATTGAATATGAAAGTGCTTTGGAGGTGTCAAATAGGAGGGTTGATAAAATCTTATCTGACCTGTACATGCACTATAGACTCCATTGGACAATTAAGGAGTAGTAGTTTGAAGATGTCACAGTGCAACAGGACTTCAAAGGACATGCAGACATAGTGCTAGCTGAATAAGAACTTGAGAATCTCAGATGATGAAGATGTTTCTATGGACAAAGCCCATAGGGGGGCATGTTTTCCATAATGTCTTCGGGTATTTATTTTATATCAATACAATTTTCTAGGAGTTTAGTTCATCGAGGTATATAGATTGAAATGTTTTTTAAGGACATAGATTGTCGATACATATTAGATAATCTACTTATCAAAATATTTTTGGACAACCGACTATTTTTGAGAATTGCATTGAATTGTAATGGAATTTCAGACTCTTTTCTGTATGGAGTTTATATATATATTAATATAAATTATATGTTTATGTGAAAGAAAAAAACAATTGTACATTTTTGTCCTAGCTTTGGTGCCTTGAAGGAATGCATTGGTTATGCCATGCTAACAAAGAGCATTTAGGACTTGTAGATCCAAATGCTTATTCTTTTCTTAAAATTTTAACGTGATGTACTAATGACCTTAAATAGTATAATACCTATCCAGTATCTTCAAACAATATACAATGCATATATACTTCCTACATTAATACAATCCCAACAAAATTTATCAATGCAAAATAATTAAATTTACAGAAAGGTGATGCAACCTGCAACCTATAAATGCACACTCATTCAGGATTGGTCCTCTTAGAATAACGTTTCAAGAATAGAATCCCAACCACATCTTCCACAGCTAAGTGAATAGGCTAGTACCTTTCAAACATGTTATCCCCATTTGTCTCAATATCATGACCACCATAATATTGCTTGTTAGCTTCGGAAGGAAGAGCTTCAAGATTTGGAGACGAACCAAATGCAGGAGGTGTATGAGTAGTGAAAATTCAATAAATGTTTGTTTAGAAGCAAAATAAATAGGAATTGAATAGAATCAGACACAAAATTTTATAACAAGACAAAAAAACTATAAACAAAAGGAATAGAAGTTGGCAATTCAACACTTTCTTGAAGGTTCAAAAAATAATCAAATAATGATTTTGATGTATAAGAATAGCATAACAAAAATTTACAAAAGGGTAGTAATCAGATATATTCTTCAATGTCAACACCCAAAAAATATATGATAACCACAAACTGATCCATACATCTGGTGCATCATACCACATTTTCTAAAAGCTTAGAGGTCCACTCATACTTGGTGCATGGAATGGAATGAATTGAAACACTACATGTATCTTCCCCATTCAAATATTCTCAATGATACAAAGCAAGATATCTCCCTCTAGTGGTAGGCAATACCTATACAATAATTGCAAACTCAACTGCAAAACTTATCTCATTCTTAAATAGGAAAAAAACTATACTCATAAACATATTAAAGTTATTTATTAGGACCGATGCATAATACATCAACTTCCCTCAAAACCCAAATGGATGTCTCTAGAGACAACTACATTAAGATAGACCACTAGCAGTTCAAATTTTCAAACTTTAGAAAACCTTAACACAAACTACCATGGAAAGATGCCTAGCAGCGTTTTAGCTAAAACTAGTATCAAGCAGCATCTTAAAAAAACTCATTTGCATTAATAGTCTCGATCTTAGAAATCTACCTCAAAAAGTTGATATAGCATGAAATGTCTCAATAATATACAAAATGAATACTTATCTAAAATATAGAGTCAAGTAAAGAAAAGACAATTAAGAACTAACTATTGCATCTCTATATTTGATTATAATTTTTCAAAACAGACTCAAAAAACATTTTATTTGACATAGAAAACTACCCATGCAAACCTTCATATACCTCCTGGCACATTGGGATAATACGGGATGGAAATAGATCCATCCATCCCTTATGTGCCTAGACTCACACCACACATGCTTTGCAACAAGAAGAAAGAACATAAAACACACACACAAGACAGACTATGAAATACAACATTATGCTCAAGAAGGTCTATACTCATTCTCATTATAAATTACACGGCCCCATTGACTTATTTGTGGTCATTTTTTGGACATTAATAAAATTATCTTATCTTGTCTTCTCTAGACTTATTTACTTCTGTAGATCAAACATCCTTTGAAGTTCATGAGATTCTCCTCCACACACAAACTGCACTCTTGGACTCTTCTCACAACTGACATCCTCACTTTCCAAAACTATCCTCAAACACACTCTAATCAGGGGTAAGGAAAATACTAAGGATTTCCAAATTACATAAGAATTGATATATGAGTTAGTTGTAGATTGAATCCACTCTTAAAAATTCAATGGGTCAATGTATTTTTGTAAAAAAACATTGTGCCAAATCCCTTCCTAGTTAATGAGTCACTATTAAAGTCTTTTAGATACATATTTACCAAAGTGGTATACATTTTTAATCCCCACCTTTCTATTTCCTTAGGCTTATTAATTCTCTTCCAGCTCACAAAACAGTTCCCTGGCATTTCCCTCCTTCATGGGACTTCCTAAGAAGCCTACCTTAAGTTTTTATGTAACGCAACACCTCAGTTTTCCTACAAGATGGCTTCTCTTCATGAGGATGTACACCTTTATATAATATTCCAACTTATAACCCAAATAGTGAGGATATAATTTACTTTATGTTGGATGAGACTTACTAGATAGAAGGGACAATAAATTTATAATGTAAATTCCTCGCAACAATGCATTGTTTATGTTTTCTTAACCCCAAATATCCCTTTTAATGTTGGGTTTGTTTCAGAAAAATGGAACCTTCTAAATGATTAGATTATTCAAGGTTCCTTTGCAATTATTTGACAACCATAATTCTACATTATTTTCCATCTACAGCTCTTAATCTTGTTAGTTTTATCATTATGAAGCTATGATTTAATGTTGCAAGTTAACTAGAAACTACGTTGAACTTACATGTTGCAAAGATTCTAGTCATGTCTCACAGAGAATAAGTGGACCATATTATCATAGAAAGTATTTGAGTGTTCCTGACCAGTGATATTTTACGTGAGAAATGCAAGCAACTTATTTAAGTTTAAAATTTAATGGATGAAGCTATAGTTTGGTTGGGCATGTATTCCCAGCTTTTAGGATTTTGGTTTCTATTTGTTTTTTTGTTTCTTTTATTTTCTAAATTCTTCTTTTGGAAATAATGCATCTTATATTTCCCATAATGAAAGGCATAAAATATTGTACAGTCACATATTTATGGCCAAAGGGAATGCTCATTTTCCATTCCTATACATGAAAGAAGGAAATATTTTCCTTTCTCCCAACTTCAAGGGAATCATTTTCTTTCCTAAATATTCCTATTCTAGCCCTCTTGGCCTAATAACATTATTCACTGCCATATAGTTTTTTTTCAAATGGAAATAATCACTTATGGGAATTTTAGCGAAAACAAGTTGTTGAATAGTCATGGTCAAAGAAAATCCTCATATAGGAAAAATACCTTCTATTCCTACATAACCAAAGTCATAGTAAAAAGTGGGTATGTTGTACAAACTATGCATGCCAAGCAGAGTATAAAAAACATCGTATGCTAGTACTTCAAGAAGTGTAGTTATAAGAAAAAAAATGTCATGTCAAGTGAGGAATTTTGATCTATTAGCTTTCAAGGTTACTTCATAAGTGTTTATACCATGTTTGGGGTTACTTAATATCTGAAATGTTGTCATACAATTTCACTATTTTACTCTCCTACAAGACATTGATCTAGATGATATTGGTGCATTCTACAACATGCTCCATGATATTCTGATTCAAAAATATATCCAAGTTCTATACATATAACAACAATTACTAACTGGCATTAATCCTCGATGCAATCTTATAAACTCAAACAATTTATGGGAAATTTAATCCTTGGAATTCCTAATTTTAGTCATTAATTTTTGGTCCATGGATGTAATTTATACAATCCATTTAATGATCTTAAAACAAAAATAAATTATCTTGCAGATATTTGACAGTGGATTTATTGCTGGTTTGAATTGCTATATGTTCATTTTTTTTTACATCATCATACCACCTAGTAACATGGTCACATACAGCTAGGACACACTTTCGAGAATGTATAAATTATCTCACTTACTTCCTTACTCCCAAGGGAATTTGCTCTTGTGACATGGAAATGAGACTAGAAAATTGTGGCATGAGAGGTTTGGACACCTCAATTACAGGTACATTCAAGCACTAAACAACGAAATCATGGTTGAAGGGATTCCTAGCATCAAGTGTTCTAAAGGCACTTGTAGAGGGTGCATAGTGGGGAAACATATTGAGCACAAATATGACAAAGGAAAGGCAAGGAGGGTTGTCCAAGTGCTTTATCTAATCCATCCAGATATGGTAGGGCCTCTTCCGACACCCCCATATGGTACTTCAAGGTATGTGTTGACTTTCATAAATGATTTCTCAAGGTACTGTTGGGTATATTTTCTCAAGCAAAAATATGAATTTTTTGAGACTTTCAAAGTGTTCAAAGCTTTAGTTGAGAACATGAGTGGGAATAAAATCAATGTTCTTAGGAATTATAATGGCAAGGATTATCTCAATAAGAACTTGAAGCATATCTGTGTATAATGTGGCATCAAGATGCAGCATTATGTGCCCAACACACCACAACAAGATGGTGTTGCAGAGTGCAAGAACGAAGCTCTCAAAGAGATGGAAACATGAATGATAGGGGATAACGATGTGTCTACTAAGATATGGGATGAAGCCATAAATTTTGATGCATATTTTCAAAATATACATCCACACAAATATTTGGAATGGAAAACTCAATTTGAGGCTTGGAGTGGTCACAAGCCCAATGTTTCTCATTTCAGGGTTTTTGGCTTAAAGGCTTGGGATAGAATTCCTCCCAAGAAGAGAAAGGAATTGAAAAATAAAATAGAGTCCATTATGATTATATATGGTTAGGAATAAAATGGATACAATCTCTTTGATACCTCCTCTCAGAAAACATTCATTGAAAGGAGTGTACAATTCGAAGAAGAGCCCATGAAGGAAATCAAACTAGTCAAGGGGGGGTGCTCACATCCTCCGCTGCATGATGATGTAAGTGATGATTATTTTTCTTATTTTTATGATTCTGATATTGAATATGATGTTTATTACATGCATAAATATCACGACTCACCCATAAGTCCAAATTGGGATGAGAAAACCATACACGCAGCTGGTGATCTTGTTGGAGATCCACTAGACTCTAGGAAGACTAGATCTCAATTTCACAATGCTTTCTCTACTTGTGAATTAATATTTCAGAGAGATTATTTATTATTGTTGTATCTGATCCTCAAAAATATCAGGAATCATCACTTGACCCAATATGTAAAAAAACCATGCAAGAAGATTTCAATTCTTTGCAAGACAATGAGACTTGGGAATTGGTTCCCCTACCTTCTAAGAGGAATTTAGAGCAATGCAAGTGGTTTTATAAGACCAAAGTGGTTTTTTATGGTTATGATATCAATTAAAATTTCAGGTATGTTTCCAAATGCTTCTCTCATGTCCAAGGAGTGGATTATGCAGCTACATTTGCACTGGTTGAAAAGATGGACTCTATCAGGCTAGTTTTGGCCATTGTTGCATATAAGCGATGGAAGGTTCACTACATGGATGTAAAGAGTGATTTTATTCAAGGTGAAATTCATGAGGATATTAATATGCAACATACTGAAGGTTTCATTCATTATCCTTCACTTGTATGCAAGTTAAATAAGTCTCTTTCTGGCCTCAAGCAAGCCCCCTAGGGCTTGGTATGCCAAATGGACAATTTTTTGCTATCGCTTGGTTTTGAAAGATGAAAATATGATAATAATGTACATTTTCATCATTTAGGTGATTCATTACAGGTCATATTACTGTATTTTGATGATATTTTGGTCATTTGAGGTTGCATGGTTGATATAGGTTCAATTATTTCTTCATTGCATAGTGAATTTTCAATGTCTGACCTTGAATTGTTGAAACAATTTCTTGGCTTGGAGATTGAGCAATCTGATGAAGGGATCAAGTTCAACCAATAAAATTATGTTGTGGTCCTGTTATTAATTTTCAAAATGGATGAATTTAAGGTAGCTAAGTGTCCCTTCCTTTTGGGAGTGAAACTAGGTGATTTTGGTTCATCTCCAACTAGTTGTATATGCAACTAGTTGGGAGATTTTTGTATCTTTTACACTCCTGAATTGATTTGTATTATTTTGTAGGTATTGTTGCAAGGTATATTAAAGAGCCTCATGATATCCATTTTAATTATTATAAAAGGATCTTGCATTATGTGCAAGTAATCAAACACTTCGTGATACACTAAGCTGCTAGTTCTCCACTAGAACTAGCTGGTTTACTGATTCTAATTGGGATGGATATTCCAATGAAATAAAGTCCACTTCAGGTTATTTCTTCATTATTTCACATGGTCCCACATTATGGTCTAGTAAGAAACAAAAAACTATATCCCTTTCATCGGCCGAGGTTGAGCACAGATGAATACATGTACACAATGTGTGTGGTTACAAGGCATTCTTGGAGAACTTGGTTTTGCACTTGATTCACCCATAATCATTTGGTGTGACAATAAAATTTCAATCAATATTTTCAGTGATACAGTACAGATATATAGTACCAAGCACATTGAGATATAAATGCACTGCATTTGGAGCTCGGTGCATGAGAAGGTAATATTGTTGCAGTATTTCCCATTTGCAAAGCAAACTGCTGACATCCTCACCAAGAGCTTCATAGAGAATACTTTCACCTATCTAAGATCACTTCTTGGAGTAGTTGAAAAATGGTGATTATTGATATTCACTTTCATAATTTTCTCCATCTCCATTTTAGAGGCCCAGGTTTTGTTCCCATGAGGTTTTCCTCCTTACCTTGGTTATATGGACAAATACATTTTTATAAGAGGTAACTTGAGCCTTAGTTTCCAAGTCCTCAATTGTTTATGTAGTTACACTAAGTTAGGATTAAGGGGGGTGTTAGAGAATCATACCACCTAGTACCATGGTCACATACACCTAGGAAACACTTTCATTTGTTTTGTACTTATATCATATGGTCCAAACCTTGGTTATGTTGGTCCAGCAAGATATTTGTTTTTTTTGGACTCATTAATGCACCCAAGCTCCCTCATTTGACCAATCTAGAGAAAAATACAGCCTCATTTATGAATTTTTAGTCCTTGGTCTGCTCCCCACTCCTTAAAACAAGGAAACTGGTTGATTAGAGGTGCACATGCATGGTGTTTGGGTGATTTTTGGCTCTTTTGGACCATTTATTGTTTCCTAGAGCCACTCCCACTCAGCCATGAACTCCATAATGCATAGAATACCCTCATTTATGTCCTATCATGCTTCAATCATGTTCAAATGGCCATTCATGACCGTTTGAGGTGGTTGGGATCCCATTGGTCCACCTATAGGGGTTTGAGGTCCAATCTAAGCCTGCCACATGTATGCATCCAATTTTCCTCCAAAGGCTAACGATTTTCTCCTATTGTATTATAATCATGTTCCAGACATATTTACATGTTGGATAGTAATAGAAACTTCAGATATTGGAACTATTCCTATGTGTTAATTTTGCTCTTTTCACTATTTTTCTGCATAATTTGCGAGTATCTTGAGTTGTGAGGATTCCCTTAGATCCTAAATCTTAATGTGAATCATATTTTCACAGTTTCAATTTGAGAGTTTAATTGTGCAAGTTGTTCATAAGTTTTGTTTCCAACAGATTTTTCTCCAGCAATTAAAACTTGAACAAGTCATTAACATGGAAAACATATACACTCATCTCTTTGCATGGATTATTGTGGAACAATTCTCAATTTTTATTTTTCCTCTGTATCAGTGATCGTAACAACTTGTTGGAATTTGGATAATTGATGTACAAGATGACATGTAAGGGTAGTGACATGACACAATTTATTATCCGTTAATAGCTAATATAGGTAAAACTCGACAAAGTGCAATAAAAGTTGGCAAAGTGAAGCTATGAATAAAACACTGACTGCAATTTATGGAGGGTAGATATGAGGCACTCTCATACATGCAAAGCATTATATCTTATGATAGAAATTGAGTTAATGGATTAACTGAAAGCAGTTGGAATTGTATTGGGCACTGATAACTATCATTGAATTCACCTTCAAGTTTGTTTCATTCTTGTAGCTTTTCTTGATTAGAAATTGTGTTTCTCTTTTATTAATGGTTTGTTTTGTTGGTTATTGAGTTCATCAATGATTGCAGAAAGGGAAAATATATTATTACAATTCAGCCACAAAAGTGAATACTTGGCATGATCCAAGAGAAGAAAGTCAATTTTCTAGTTGTAAACCTATGCAGTTGGACCTCCAAATGAATCTTCCAGAAAATGGTAAGATATGGAAGCATCATTAGAAGGAAGAAATTGCAGTTGGAGGTAATAACTTGTCTAATATCTTTCATGAAAATAGAGGAGAGGTGGTTGCAATGGCCTATGCACAATTTCACATGTTTGTGATTTTTTATAAGGCTTTTACTTCATGCCCCAACTGCAAGTACGTGCATCCAATTGAATCTTATGTTAAGTTTATGAAAAAAAGTTGTATAGAATTTTACCTTTTGTGTAGCCAGCTAAAGCCGAGAAGAATAAGGACTGGTTCAATCATATATGGTTATTTTATCAATGCAGTTATCTATTGTATAAGATGCTTTTCTTCACAAATATATCAAATACATAAATCTTGTTTGTATAGTTGTATCATCATGTTAAGGAAAGGATGCAAATACTTGCATCATATTATCGATCTTGGTTATGCTTTGAGGATGAATACTATTATTATATTTTACTAGTTTCAGAACATGAAGGGGAACTTCTCCTCTAATGTCTAGAATGTATGAGATAGTAAAACAAGGTAGTAATTGGGACATCCTAAGCCTTCATATATAAGATTAAAAAAGGAACAGAGCCAGATTGAATCTGAGTCATGCTCACATTGATCAATTTCTACTCAGTTTGAATAAGGAAAACATATCCTCCCATTCTATACATATATACATCAATATATATATATATATATATATATATATATATAAACACTTCTAAAATGATTCCAAACTGGAATCTTTTTAAAAATTCTATTTTCGCTCCTGCTCTTGCTTCTACTTCTCGCTTTCTTTTCTTCTCCCAAGTAACACAGACCACAACTAACATATATTCTAATGTAATATCGTAATGATTATATTTGATTAAGGATGACATAGTCAAACTTATGTGGGCCCATAAACCCTTTAGGAGAGGGCATAATAATTCTTGATATGTGTATAGACACTCAAAGATCATTGTAATTTATCATCATATCAAATATTTCCCTCTCTCAAGTGATTTAGCCTATAGGCACATATCAAATATTGCACTTATCTTTCTTTTTGTGTTATTAGATATATTTGAATGGGTTTATGAACTAAGATATGAAGTGATTAAGTGATATATTTATGATGGTTATCAATGAGAAACCTCAACAAATATCTGGTTTGTAGGCAAGATTCACTTTCTCTAAAATAAATTCACAATCCATGTTTAGATGCTTAAAAATCTATAAACAAGATTGTGGAAGAAAAGTAGAAGATGTTGGAGTCATTTTCCAACTCCACATCATTATTTGAGCTTAAAAAACCTAATTTACCACTTATACTAAGTATTTGACTCAAACATGTGCTTGCATCATCAACATCTCATTAGTTTTAGTTTTTTGGGCCTTCTCCTTCATTCGGTAAGCTAATATGGGTTGATATGCATGATTAATGCACCCCACTTAGTCAACTGGGAGTATTCACATATAAATTTGGGTTAAATTAAGTGATAAAGGTGCCTCCACCTAACAGTTGGCACTCAAATCATTTAATTGAAGTGATAAAGGCGCCTCCATCTAACTTTTGGCACCAAATTCAGTTAACTCAAGACTTAAAGGAACCCTCACATATTTTTGGTCATTCAGTTCATTTATGCTATGCTAACTAAAGTAAAAAAGCCGCCCCCACGTACTTGTTGGCATGCAGTTGAGTTTTGACTTAGTTAGACTCAGTTTAAACTGCCTTCGAGCCTGTTAGATTCAATTATTTTGTATTCAAGTGGTTAACAGATGTGCCGAGTGGTGTTAACTGACAAGTAAGACACTCTCATGCATTCAATTAGAATTATGTCTCTGGCATTTGAATTTCTTGGCTATTCATGCCATTGTAGAGCATTGCAATCCATCTTCTAAATTAATGATTATAATTTTACTCTTGTAAACCTTTTGCACAGTTTTTGGCATTCATTGAGTAAATTGATATGTATGAATATATAGTAACTTTTGTCTTGGTTATAATATTGTTGTGCCTCAAATTTATATGGTATCAGAGCTATGGAAGGACAAGGAAGCTCTTCTACATATTTTTTGATGGATCTTTGATGAATATTGAGCAAAATTGCTCAAAAATATTCCAACACTGCACTAGAAGCAGAAATATTTCCACATAAATACTGGATAATATTGCATCCGATTGATCAAGCTTGCTTTATTAACTAAGCCGAGTATGAAGCAACTTAAAAAGTGCGGGCTGTTTGACCTAATTTTTTTGTTTTGTGTGACTGTAGGTATCTCAAAATATCCATTTGCATTCTCTACAACTGGAAAATTGGCTCTTCCTCTTGCAATATTCTTACTCCTTTCAACTATAATCAATGGAAAGAGGACACAGAGATAATATTGTGCTCCAAGGGAATCTAGAGAGTCATCATGGGTACGGATCCAAAGCCCAATGCATCCATAGAGAAGTCCAAATATTGGAACAAGGTTGATGAATCTTATGGTTTCCAATTCCTCTCCATTTCTAAGGATATTCTTTTTAATCTCAACGGATTGAAGACTCCCAAAGAAGTGTGGGAACAAATTTCCAAACTCTTCGACAAGTAGGATGACATGAGAGTTTATCAGTTAGAGAATGAACTGATCTCTCTCAATCTTGGCAATTTTGAGACCATAAATGAATTCTTCAATAAGTTCAAACATTTGGTGCTTCAATTGAAGCAATGCAGATAAGAGAAGAAAGATGAACATCTAATTATTTCTATTCTTTCGAATCTAGGAGCATACTACTATGTGTTTGTCTCTACCTTCCATACGGGAAAACTCACAATTATGAATTGGAAGATGCCTACCTTGAATGCATTCTTGAGTCCTTAACCAATGAGCATGATAAACTCATTCAAATGGGATCCATGAGATCCTCCAAGGATCAAGATTTATTTTTTGGAGGAACCAAGGCTACGAATAATAAAGGAAATCAAAAGAAAGAAGACCAAGTTTGATCCTCCTAAGAAGAAGGAGAAACCATGCTGTTAGATGATCTCCCAGGCTCGAGAAAAGACAAGCAAAAGGGAAAATAGAAGACAAAGATCTATTATTGTGGGAGAAGATTTCATCCCGATGGGCCTTATCTCAGATAAAAACAACATCACTCTTCCATATGGCACAAGGAAGAAGGATAATGGAGATCAGAATGACCAGGATGAAAGAGGTCATGCACTCATGGAAAGTGTTTTGAATGGAAAAGATCTTCTCATAGAATCTGGAGCTTCGAATTATATGTTTGCAAGAAAATATTTTTTCACGTCACTAGATTCTGGTAGTTGCATATCCATCCACATGGGAGATAATTCACAAGTCTCATCAAAAGGGAAAGGTACAATTCACCTAGAACATGGTATCTTTCAGAATGTTCTATATGTTCCCTCTCTAGTATCAAACCTATTTTTATGTATAAAATGACACAGACTTGTTTACCCAAGATATTTGTATTCATCCCCAATGATGTTGATATTTCTAACATAACCATCGGAAAACTCATTGCAGTTGGGAAAGCAAATCATGTTGCGAAAACATATGAGTTTTCCAACTTTGTTCCATATTCAAAGCCAAGTTCCCTTCTGAATCATGGAAATGAGGTTATCCATATATGGCATGAGAGGTTTGGAAACCTAAACTATAAGTATTTGAATATTCTACAAAATGATTCCATGGTGGAAGGAATTTCGAACATCAAATCCTCAAAAGGGATCTGCAAGGGTTGCATAGTTGGCAAGCATCCTGAGGACAAGTACGATCGAGGCAAAGCTAGCAAAGATTCCTACATTTTGGGGATAATTCATAGTGATATCACTGGTCCATTACCAAATAACTCCATGAATGGATATATTTATGTTTTAACTTTCATTGATGACCTTTCAAGATTCACATGGGTCTACTTTCCTAAAAAGAAATCGAAAGTATTTGAGAAATTCAGGATTTTCAAGGCTTCTATTGAGACTAATACTGTGAGAAAGATCAAAGCTATTAGATATTATAATGGTGTAGAATATATCATATAATATATTATGAAACTTTTTGCAAACAAATGGAATCCATATCCAGCACACAATCCCCTACACACCTCGATAGAATGGTGTAGCAAAGAGGAAAAACCGAGCACTAAAAGAGATGACAACTTGTATGTTTGCGTCGAAAGGTTTTGGTGCAAATATTTGGGATGAGGCCATGAATGATGTTGCATATATTCATAACAAAGTCCCACACTCTTACATCAAAGGTAAAACTCCTTTCAAATCTTACACTGGTCCCAAGCATGATGTGTCCAATCTCATGGTTTTCGGGTCCACTGCATGGGATAAAATTCCACTTGATAAGAGAAAATATTTGGATCCATAGAGTATTGAGTGCATAGTCATTGGATATGATGAAGAATAAAAAAGACACAAAATAATGGATATCATATAAAAAATATATTCATCGAGAGGTGTCTGATTTGAAGAACCTATTCAAGATCTGAACTAGTGGAGGAAGAAAGTCCTAAATTTATTCCTCTTTCTGATGAAGATTCTAGATATGATAATGGAAGTACTGTTGTAAAGGAAATTTTCTTGTGTATAGGGTTTAAGAGGCAATAAATGTACTGGGGTTGAAAGAGAGATGCATATAGATCTGCAAGTATATATAAGCAAGTTCATAGATTGGAATGGTTCATACCTTAGCCAAACGAAGGTTGATCCAAGCAGCCCTTCAATCCTCTTCTTGCTCCTCTCGCTCCTCTTGCTCCAAGAGACCTGCAAAATGAATTATACCTTCCTCAAACCAATATGACCACATATAAAGCAATGATAATCAAATAAACATGAAATAATAATCTGACTAACATCATCATATGATCATAAACAAATATTCAATCACACATTAAACAATAATTTGGGAAGAAGAAGGACATCACATCTTTATTAATATTGAAAACAAGTACAAGTATACCTTCTCTTCAAGTTGGGAACTTCACAAAACCTTGATCTAGTTCTGCTGCTTCTCTTTTCCAAGGAACTCAGCCTCCAAGCTCTGCAACACAGGGGATGATCACTAGGGCAAAGGTGTGAGAAAAGAGAGCTCCAATTCCTCCATCATGACAATGCAAAATCTCAAGTCCCTTCTCATGGAACTCCGTACCTATATTTATATGCTGATGAATAGATAGGATCGAAGACAAATTAGTTACAACTAAAGGAGTCAGTTGCATAACTAACCAAACTACCCAAATTTTGAAAAACCCATTTTTTTTTACATTTTTTAAGAGGAATACGTGGGTTGTCAAGACATCAGTCGCGTACGCAGGAGGTATACACAGGTTTCAATGAAAAAATTCATGTATTTAAGGTGTAAGCGAATATTATATATAGAAATTTGTGTACATACGTGGGTTTCCTTGAGGAAACACACGTCGGCATAAAAAAATCTCATTTTAAGGGTATTTTTGGGCATTTTTAGACTTTGGTGTCTTCTGAAAAGTTTTAACTAACATAAATATATCTCCAACGGTGGAAATATGTGTTCAAATAGGGTTACAAAACTCAATATATGGATCCTCGACGTTAGGTGTTTTTTCAATGACTTTCATGAAGTGTCATCATGGAAGTGTCGACATGCAACGAAATCATGGGAAAGTGGTCACAAGAAGAGATGTGTCATTTTGAGCTATAACATATGCCCCCTAATGTATGAGGTCAGAGGGGAAGATGATAGCTGAAATACATTATAAAGGAAACAGTTGAGTATGGAGAGAGCATAGAATCCAAGATCAAAAGGCTCGAACAAAGGTACCTGAAAGAGAGATAAATGTCAGACAAAACTGATCTCTAGGACATACAAGTCCATATACAAAACATCACCATAAAGATATAGGTGGATCCAACATATGTATAATTGATGAAACTATCATGGTCACTCAATATGCAAAAAGGCACAATATCAAATCTAAAGGAGCCATGGCCACAAATGAACAAGGTGGATCCATACTCGAAAATCAATCATAGCCACACAAAATACAAGGTGGATCTATGTCTCAGCAAAATGTCATATAAAATGTAACAAGGTCTTGCGCAACTTAGGAAATATAAAAGAATGACAATGCTACTGTCGGCCCAAGGTCTTCAATCCAAACCTCCCAAAAGGTACAAATCCTAACCATGTGAATAAAGGAGTTGAAGTCAAACATGGAGGAAACCATTTGATTACTGGTCAATAATGAGAAAAGTTAACAAATGTGAGGGAAACCACCATTAATGAAAATGGTCCCCAAGGTACCTAGTACATTCTAACAAGTGTGAATACAAGGACTTGAAGTCGAACACTTGAAGAATCCATCAAGTAGGAGACAATAAGGTATTCCCACTACCCAATAGCAAGGGAAATTGGCATTGTTGACTACAATCCCCAAGGTATTGTCATAAAACTCTAAATCTCATTCCCAGAGCAATATGTGTTGCAGTCGATAGGAAGAGATCCATTGGAAGGAAGGCATTAAGGCATCCTTCATCATCCAATACGAGGTAAGTCAAAGACTGATTGGATCTAGATTGGTACAGAATTTCACGACAAGGACCGTCGAAGACATGATGTAATGAACTGATACCAGGGAATGGCTAACACAAAAGGTCAAGGAAACTACAGAATGGCTGACAAAGGTTTAATCCTTGAATAGTGAGCATGACACAAAAGTGACTTAGGAATATTTTGAAACAAAAGGGACCAACGACACCAATCTACAATGTAGGATACATTGATAGATTCCCCATATAATTGGAAGAGAGAACAACTGGAGGAGTAAAAAACTTTGAATGGGGATAAGGTAAAAAAACTAGGACCCAGCTATTGATAGACTCAAAGCTGGTGCTTTGTTCAAGGAAACAAGACTTGTTACCATGATGTAAAATACATGTGAATGAACTTCCGTTCCCCTCTTTCTTGTAAAGGTTTAATGTGTCCAAGAAAGCAAACTCGGGACCTTCTTCATTTTTGGAAATCTCAAAGAAGACATAGAAGAATGCTTGATAAAGAACTGATTTGTGGATTTTACAAGCCCGAACTAGTACATGTTCGACGGTGTTTTCATAGTTTAGAGAGCTTGGAAACTCCAAAGAAGACTCCAGGGGGGTGCTTTTTCATCCAATTTACTCTCATGAGGCCAAAAAAGTATAAAACAAACGACAGAAGAACTCTCTTAGCTTCCAAAGAAATAAGGCACACCTTTTTCATACTTAGTCGGGAAGGTTTGAAAAAGGTTAAATTACCACCTACCCAACACTCCTTCAAAAGCAGCATATAGCCTGAGTTTTACGAGTGTGAAGGAAAGCAAGATCACTCAGAAAGATGCATTTGATTATGAGAAATGGGGCTTACAATAGTAAAATCAATGCTTTGTTCTTTAGGGTTTTGACGAGCATGACAAAGATATAAAGTACATTCAAAATATTTTTCATGTTTAGGTCCAGAGCATGAAAAAGAGAAAACTAAGCGCATATCGGGTGTTCCTTTTCCGTAAATTTAGTCCCTCAGGTTCGGAAAAGTGATAAACCTATGCCTAAGAATACTCTTCTCAATTCTGAAGAAAAGAGAGTGTTCCTTTCTCGTACTATTCCAGATGGTCTGAGAAAGTGATAAACTACCACCAATGTGGATACCCATTCACATATTCTTAACGAGCCTTAATGGACAAGTTTACTTGGCAGTCAAGTCTATTTGGAGGAGTCGGACTTGGGCCTAAAGAAAATCAATATATTTCCCGTGAAGTTTTAAGGGGTCTAGAAAAGTCAACTTGTGGCCTCCTTACTGCTTTTAATGAGCTCGAAGGAGAGCAGAAAGAATGCTCTAAATGTGAGGAGATGAGTGTCATAAGAAGGAGAAACTAGTTCCAAGCGAAGGAACAAACCTATGCATAATGCAAGGAAAATGAGTAGGATAAAGGCACTTGGGGAACGTCTCCTCAAGGTAAAGGGTGTCAAGTTGCAAAGGAAAAATGATACAAGGCTTAGCGATGATGAGAAAAAAGATGAGGGCTTATACAATGAGCTAAAATCGTGGAAGCCGACATTAGGTTCATAAGCATAAGCAGGGAACATGAAAATGTAGTTACATCTTGAACAACAAGACAAGGCCAATAAACAATTATGAATCCAACTAAGAATCCTACATCCAAGAAACAACAACATCATGATCATATTTAGAAGAAAATATCCAATGCAGGTCACTTTGGCAGAAACACAAGCGACTTTAATATATTCTACAAAAGAAAAAGTCAAGGAAGAATCAACCGAAGGAGATTCTATAGTTCCAAGGCCCAAGGATTTAAGATCAATAAGATCAACCTCAGAAGGAAAGAAAAAATCAACAAGGGAGATAGAGTCTACAAAAACAAACTCAGTATCAGAGGAGTTGAAAAATTCATAAGAAAAATCAAACTCATCAGGATCACTGACTTGTTGTTTGAAGGGAGAGTCCAAAAACTCAAAAATTCCAACATAAGAAGACCGATACATGGAAAGATTAGGCTTACTAAGAAAATCAGGGTCACACTTAGTCACAACTCAACCAACATCAAATAGAAGGTCAGACTGTATCAAAGACTCTAGGAAGACTTCATCCAAAGGAAGGAGATCATCCAAGATAGGACACATGTCTAAACTTTCAAATGGATCGATAGAGTGGAGAGAAGGCTCCACGGTCTGTATAGGATCCCCTCAACATTATCTACATAGGTTGAGTTTCCGTATCCAACGTGACCTGGAAAGGTTGGAAGGATCCCACTAGCATGATCAACAGAGGCTGGATGGTGAAGATCAACTTGACTTGTATAGGTTGAGTTCTTAGAGCCAACATGACCTGCAAGGTTTGGATAGGTTCCCCCAGCATGAACTGAAGAGCCTAGGTGGTCAGGTTCAACTAGACTTGTAGAGGTTGAACTGTTTCCCCCTTGCTTAAGTTCCTTCTTCCTATCCCTCCTTCTTTTACTCCTTTTAGACTGTCATTTACTAGTATTAGTACTTTCACCACATGAGGTAAAAGGAGTAGGAGAATCAACTACAGGTGAAGGGGAAGCAGTGTTTTTATTCCCTTGATATAAGGATATTACTTGAGAAGCATCAGGAGGATTCAGGGTAGTTGGAGTGGAAAACAACCACACCGGTAGCCCTAGGATGAATCCAGGAAGATTTAGGGTGGCCATCAAAGGAACACCAACATTCCCTGTGAGAGGAATAGTACAAGGAGTTCTTAGCATGGGGATTTATTGGTTGGTGTTCAAAGGGGTGTTAGCCATAGATTCAAACAAGGAGACAAATTTTGAGTTCGACAGAAAACCAAAAGTACAAAGCATACACTTGAAGGAAAGCTATGTACAGACAAACCACACAACACTCACTAAAAAATTCCTAAAGCCACACAAACAAACAGGTATAATATGTGCTTTCTAGAATAAAGTAGATAGATAGTTACTTGGCATCTGTGTATATGTTCTTAGGCACAAGCGGAGGAATCACCCACCTCCCTTCCACACCTTCTATCGGGGTTACCTTCCAAGCCTGTCCAAGGTCAACCAGAAATAGCCTTTCGGTGTACCTTTGTATGAACCCTAGAAGTGAAGAGACTAAAGGCTACCTTAACTATATTGATAGTCTGGGGGGACAGTTGCAATCCTAGTTTGTAAGCATGGGCAGGGTATAAAATCTTGAAACCATGTCTAAGAAAGAATCCGCATATGCGCAAAAACCTTGGTCTACGCTTTGCCAAGAAATCGGAGGTTATATCCTCGGTCCAAGCCTCCACGTGGCCTCCTGCTTAACTCCCATTTGAGAAGAGCTTCCCAGATACAATCGACATAGAAGAGATTTTACCTAGTGATTGGCCAACTACGTCTGAAATTTAATAATTGTGGAGAGTTAGAACTCCCTAATCCACAAGTCTATCCTAAGCTAGTTGGTGTAGGAGCCTATGAAATAAAACTTACTAATAATTTTTAATTATATTGTTCATTTTAAAAGGTTGTTTTTAGTCAGAGGGTAAATGGCGTGAATCTTATGTGGTGTTTTGACTCAAAGTTGAAACAAAATGACTAAGCAAAGAGAAAAGAAATGCAAAAAGCAAAAGCTATTCTCTTTCTTTTTCAAATAGTAACTTGAAAGCCACAAAAGAATTTTTATTTTTTTATTTTTTTAAAACAATGATATGCCATGCAATCTAGACTAAAAACCTAATCTACATGCATATAGAGAAAACATGTATTTTTGTATTTTTATTTTATAAATGCAAAATAAAACTACCTACAAACTAAAGTATGTAGATAACAAGAACACGGCAAAAGGAAATTTGCTATACAACCACCAAATAGACTCTAGAATGCCCTAAAGTCGGTATAAACCCCACTTGGAAGGAAGGCTTTCATAAGAGACAAGTCAACTATTTTTGTATGGTGAAGTGTACCAACAAAAAAAGAAGGAAATGAACACCACTAAGCTTTTGAACTCAGTCAAAGATCACTGATAGAGGATGACCAGAAACATAATCCAAAAATCAAACCAAGCAAAGGGGATAGGGGAATGAGTGAAGAGCAAACCCTAATGCTATAAAAAGGCTTACCACATAGACAAAGAACAACCAGAAGGGATGACACTAACTCCATGGAGTCATGCACTTGCAGAGGACCCCAAAAGACCTACCAAACATCCCACAACAACAGAAAAAGCCACAAAAATGAGGAAAAAAACATTGTTTGTAGGGGCACACGCGAGCTGTACTACTGACAGGTCACATATCATATGTGGTTTGATAGTATAACAAGTCGTGTATAAATACCAGATACGTGACTATTCAATCTGCAACTTGCGTATGGGTGGAAAAATCCCCAAAAAGGTAAACAACTGCCTTAGGAAGGCAGGGGAAGTGTGCTATCAGGATTAGTAGGTGTTCCTAAGTGGCAAGAAGGACCTATAACTTTAAAAAAGGTTGAAAGAAATACAGAGAAAACCCAAAAAGACAAGGTTCTCCCTAGCGTACTCGCCAGTTCGTTGTAAAGGAAAGTTTCCTATGGCTATGGTTTAAGAGGCCATCAACATACTGGGGTTGAAAGAGAGATGCACATAGATCCACAAGTATATATAAGCAATTTCAGATATTGGAATGGTTCATACCTTAGCCAAACAAAGGTTGATCCAAGCAACCCTTCAATCCTCTTCTTGCTACTCTCGCTCCTCTTGCTCGAAGAGACTTGCAAAACGAATTATACCTTCCTCAAACCAATATGACCACATATAAAGCAATGATAATCAAATACACATGAAATAATAATCTGACTAACATCATCATATGATCATAAACAAAGATTCAATCACACATTGAACAATAATTTGGGAAGAAGAAAGACATCACATCTTTATTAATCTTGAAAACAAGTACAAGTATACCTTCTCTTCAAGTTGGGCACTTCACGAAACCTTGATCTGGTTCTGTTGCTTCTCTTCTCCAAGGAACTCATCCTCCAAGATCTGCAACACAAGGGGATGATCGCTAGGGAAAAGGTGTGGAACAAGAGAGCTCCAATTCCTCCAGCATGACAATGCAAAAGTTCAAGTCCCCTCTCATGGACCTCCCTACCTCTATTTATATGCTGATGAAGAGATAGGGTCAAAAACAAATTAGTTACAACTGAATGAGTTAGTTGCATAATTAACGAAACTACCCAAATTTCAAAAAACACATTTTTTTGACATTTTTAAGAGGAATACGCAGGTCACAGAGACATTAGTTGCAGACGCAAGAGGTATCCACGGGATGCAAGGAAAAAAGTCACATATTTAAGGCATACATGAGTATTATATATAGAAATTCACGTACATACGGGGGTTTCCTTAAGTCAACTCACATATGCATAAAACAATATCATTTTAAGGGTATTTTTGGGCATTTTTAGACTTTAGTGTCTTCTGGAAAGTTTAAACTAACAAAATATCTTTCTGACAGTGCATATATGTGGTCAAATGGAGTTACTGAACTCAAGATATGGATCCTCCAAGTTAGGTGTTTTTTCAGTGACTTTCATGAAGTGTCGACATGCAACGAAATCATAGGAAAGTGGTCACAGGCAGAGATGTGTCATTTTGAGCTATAAAAAATGCCCCCTAATGTATGAGGTTAGAGGGGAAGATGATTACCGAAATACATTATAAAGGAAACAACTGGGTATGGAGAGAGAAAAGAATCCAAGATCGAAAGGATCGAACAAAGGTACCTGAAGGAGAGATAAATGTCAAACAAAACTGATCTCTGGGACATAAAAGTCCATATACAAAACATTGCCATAAAGATATAGGTGGATCCAACATATGTATAACTGATGAAACTATCATGGTCACTCAATATGTAAAAAGGCACCATATCAAATTTAGAGGAGCCATGGCCACAAATGAACAAGGTGGATCCATACTCAACAATCGATCATAGCCATAAAAAAAACAAGGTGGATCTATGTCTCAACAAAATGTCATATAAAATGTAACAAGGTCTTGCGCAACTCGGGCAATAGAAAAAAATGACAATGCTACTGTTGGCCCAAGGTCTTCTATCCAAACTGCCCAAAAGGTACAAATCCTAACCATGTGAAAAAGGATTTGAAGTCGAACATGGAGGAAACCATTTGATTACTAATCAATAATGAGAACCGTTAAAAAATGAGAGGGAAACCGCCGTTAATGAAAATGGTCCCCAAGGTACCTAGTACATTCTAACAAGTGTGAATACAAGGAATTGAAGTTGAACACTTGAAGAATCCATTGAGTGGGACACAATAAGGTATTCCCACTACCCAATAGCAAGGGAAATTTCCACTGATGACTACAATCCCCAAGGTACTGTCATAAAACTCTAAATCTCATTCCCAAAGCAAGATGTGTTGTAGTCGATATGAAGAGATCTGTTGGAAGGAAGGAATTAAGGAATCCTTCATCATCCAACACGAGGTAAGTCAAAGACTAATTGGATCTAGAATTGGTATAGAATTTCATGACAAGGACCGTCGAAGAAATGATGTAATGAACTGATACCAGGGAATGGATGACACAAAAGGTCAAAGCAACTGCAGAATGGTCGACAAAGGTTTAATCCTTGAACAGTGAACATGACACAAAAATGACTTAGGTAGCTTTTGACACAAAAGGGACCAACGAAACAAATCTACAATGTAGGAGACATTGACAGATTCCCTATATATATGGAAAAGAGACAAACTGGAGGAGTAAAAAACTCTGAAACGGGATAAGGTCAAAAAAATAGGACCCAACTATTGATGGTCTCAAAACTGGTGCTTTGTTCAAGGAATAAAGACTTGCTGCCATGATGTAAAATACATGTGAATGAAATTCCCTTCCCCTCTTTCTGGTAAAGGTTTAACGAGTCCAAGAAAGCAAACTTGGGACCTTCTTCATTTTTGGAAAGCTCGAAGAAGAGACAGAAGAATGCTTTATAAAGCACTGATTCATGGATTTTACGAGCTTGAACTAGTACATGCTCGATGGTGTTTTCATAGTTTAGAGAGTCTGAAAGCTCCAAAGAAGACTCCAGGGGGGTGTTTTTATGTCCAATTTAGTCTCCTGAGGCCATAAAAGTATAAAAAAAACCACAAAAGAACTCTCTTAGCTTCCAAAGAAGTAAGGCGCACCTTTTTGTACTTAGTGGGGGAGGTCCAAAAAAGGTTAAATTACCACCTACCCAAATCTCCTTCAAAAGTAGTATATATCCTGAGTTTTACGAGTGTGAAGGAAGCCAATATCACTTGGAAAGATCCATTTGATTACGAGAAATGGGGCTTACAATAGTAAACTCGATGCTTTGTTCTTTAGGGTTTTGACAAGCATGACAAAGGAATAAATTACTCTCAGAAAATTTTTCATGTTTAGGTCCAGAGCACAAAAAAGAGAAAACTAAGCTCATACCGGGTGTTCCTTTTCTGTAAATTTAGTCCCTGAGGTCCAGAAAAGTAATAAACCTATGCCTGAGAATACTCTTCTCAATTCTGAAGAAAAGAGAGTGTTCCTTTCTCGTACTATTTCATATGGTCTGAGAAAGTGATAACCTACCACCAATGTGGATACCCATTCACATATTCTTAACGAGCCTAGATGGACAAGTTTACTCGGCAGTCAAGTCTATTTTGAGGAGTCATACTTGCACCTAAAGAAACTCAATATCTTTCCCTTGAAGTTTTAACAAGTCCTAAAAAGTCAACTCACGACCTCCTTACTATTTTTAACAAGTTCGAAGGAGAGCAGAAAGAATGCTCTAAATGAGAGGAAACGAGTGTCATAGCCAGGAAAAACTAGTTCCAAGCTCAAGGAACAAACCTATGCATAATGCAAGGAAAATGAGCAGGATAAAGACACTTGGGGAACATCTCCTCAAGGTAAAGGGTGTCAAGTTGCAAAGGAAAAATGATACAAGTCTTAGCGACGACGAGAACAAAGATGAGGGCTTATACAACGAGCTAAAATCATGGAATCCAACATCATGCTCATAAGCGCAAGCACGGCACATGCAAATGCAGTTATAGCTTGAACAACAAGACAAGGCCAATAAGCAGTTTTGAATCCAACTAAGAATCCTGTCTCCAAGAAACAACAACATTAGGATCATATTTAGAAGAAAATATCCGATGCAGGTCACTTCGGCAGAAACACATGTGACTTTGCTATCTTCTACAAAAGGAAAAGTCAAGGCAGAATCAACCGAAGGAGATTCTATAGTTCTAAGGCATGAGGATTTAAGATAAATAAGATCAACCTCAAAAGGAAAGAAAAAATCAACAAGGGAGATAGAGTTTGTAGAAACAAACTTAGTATCATAGTAGTTGAAAAATTCAAAAGAAAAATCAAACTCATCAGGATCACTAACTTACTGTTCAAAGGGAGAGTCCAAAAACTCAAAAAGTCCAACATAAGAAGACCGATCCATGGAAAGATCAGGATTACTAAGAAAATCAGGGTTAGACTTAGTCACAACTGAACCAACATCCAATAGAAGGTCAGATTGTATCAAATCCTCTAGGAAGACTTCATTCGAAGGAAGGAGATCATCTGAGATAGGACACATGTCTAACCTTTCAAATGGATCGACAAAGTGGAGAGCGGGCTCCATGGTATGTATAGGATGAATCACCTGGTCAACTGCTGGGACAAGTCCCGGGAAGGTAAGCATGAAAACAGAGGTTGCTTCTCAGTATCATTTGAACGCAAAGTACATGAGGCCACATAGCTCACCTGTGGCGAGGTAGTGTCTATAGAAACACTAGGAATCAATAAAGGAAAGACTTGGTCTCTAGTTAGGTTAGGAGATGGATAAAGAAAATCCAACTGATCGATAGTGATAATTTATTCACCATGATTAAAGTACATCACATCAAAGAATGTTGACACCACTTCTTGCATGACATAGACATAATCATGTCCAAGGAGCATATTGAAGTCCAAGGGGTCTTCTATTACCATGAAGTCAACTAAGACGGTCTTCCCACCCAAAGTAATAAATGTTTGAGCAATAATTCCCAAGGCTATACAAGTTCTTCTATCAAATGCCAGTAACTAACTAGCATTCGACACAAGGCTAGGAGATCCCATGCCTTGCCAAGTACGAGTAGAAAAAATACTAATTGAGGATTGTTCATCAACAATACAATGAGCAATCGTGTATGGTTCAACTTTGATCCTTATCTAGAAAGGTGAATTAGAAGGAAGGCATAGCTCAACTAGGTTATCCCAATCAAAGGAATCAATCTGAGGGCTTGGTGGGGGTTGATCTGAAGCAATTTCAATGCCCCCTTGTTCAGTAAGTTCTGAACTGGTAGTGAAGAAAATGTGACTAGCAGACACTTCACTCTCCAAAGGAAGAGTGGGATTGATCAACAATGGAACTGATTCAACTGCTTCGTGAAATTCACTCTCCGAAAGGAGAGTGGGATTGACCAAATGTGACATTGGTTCAATCACATCAGGATCACTCTCCTAAAGAAGAGTGGGATCGACCAAATATGAGATTTGTTCAACCATTTGATCAAACAAAGGTTGAGTAGGTTGTTGAGAAACTATAGGTTGTTCAAGAGAAGGAAATTTTTGAGTCTTGGACCACACTCTTCCCACCTCTGCAATAGCAGGGCACTAGTGAGTAAGATGATCTCCCTTACATAGCTTACAAGAGAACTTAAATTTGCATTCAAACGACCGGTTTTATCAACAGTGTCAACATGACTAGCAGTGGCTGACTATTTACTCTCAGTATGACCTACAGAGGCTAAGAATTTTCCCCCAACATGACCACCAGATATTGGGTGACTGGGTCGAACTTGACTAAGAGAGGCTAGTTGTTGAAAAAATTCAGGATGTTTAAAAATGGGATGACCATGAAACCAAAATCTTCACACCTCCGCAATAGAAGGGCATTTATAATTAAGGTGGTATCCCTGACAAATATTACAAGGAAACTTGGGCTTATGTTTTGAACAGGTAGTCTTTCCAACAACGTCAACATGACTCACAGTGGTTGATGGATTGTATTCAGTATGAACCATAGAGGCTGAGTGACTGCGCCCAACATGACATGACTCGCATAGGCTAAAAGGATAGGTCCAACATGACCTGCAGAGGTTGGATGGACACCACCAGCATGAACTACGGAGGCTGAATGATTAGGATCAATATGCTCTATAGGAGTTGAGTGTGTGCCCCCAGCATGAACCACAGAGCATGGGTGAGTGGATCCAACATGACTTGCAGAGGTTGTATGGGGAGGTTGAACTTGAACATCAGAGGTTGAACGGGTCCCCTCAACATGATCTGCATAGGCTGAGTGACTGGATCTGACGTGACCAGGAAAGGTTGGAAGGATCCCACTAGCATGATCAATAGAGACTGGATGGAGAAGATCAAATTAACTTGCAGAGGTTGAGTGCTTAGATCCAACATGACCTACAGAGGTTAGATAGGTGCCCCCAACATGAACTGTAGAGGCTAGGTGGTGAGGTTCAATTTGACTTGTAGAGGTTGAATGGGTGTGCCCTTGCTTATGTTCCTTCTTCCTATCCCTACTTCTTTTACTTCTTTTAGACTGTCGGTTACTAGTATCAATACTTTCACCGCATGAGGTAGAAGGAATAGGAGAATCAACTACAGTTGAAGGGGAAGCAGTGTTTTTATTCCCTTGATATAAGGATCTTACTTGAGAAGCATCAGGAGCATTCAGGGAAGTTGGAGTGGAAAACAACCACACTGGTATCCCTAGGATGAATCCAGGAAGATTCAGGGTGGCCATCAAAGGAACACCAACATTCCCTATGAGAGGAATAGTACAAGGAGTTCTTAGTATGTAGATCTCTTGCTTGGTGTTCAAAGGGGTTTTAGCCATAGATTCAAACAAGGAGATAAAGTTTGAGTTCGACAGAAAACCAAAAGCACAAAGCATACACCTCAAGGCAAGCTATGTATAGACAAACCACACAACACTCACTAAAAAATTTCTAAAGGAACATAGATAAACAGGTATAAGATGTGATTTCCAGAATAAAGTTGATATATAGTTACTTGGCATCCCTGTAGATATTCTTAGGCACAAGCGGAGGAATCACCTACCCCCCTCCCACACCTTCTACTGGGGTTACCTTCCAAGCCCATCCAAGGTCAACCAGAAATAGCCTTTCGATGTACCTGTGTATGAACCCTAGATGTCAAAGAGACTAAAGGCTACTTTAACTATATTGACAGTCTGGGGGGATAGTCACAATCCTCATTTGTACGCATGGGAAAGGTAGAAAATCCTAAAACCTTGTCTAAAAAAGAATCCCCAGAAGTGCAAAAACCTTGGTTTATGCTTTGACAAGAAATCAAAGGGTTATCTCCTCAATCCAAGCCTCCACGTGGCCTCATGTTTAACTCCTGTTTGAGAGGAGCTTCTCAGATACAATCAACATAGAAGAGGATTTACCTAGTGATTGGCCAACTACGTCTAAAATTTAATACTTGTGGAGAGTTAAAACTCTCTAATCCACAAGTCCAGCCTATAAAATAAAACTTACTAATAATTTTTAATTATATTGTTCATTTTAAAAGGTTGTTTTTAGTCAGAGGGTAAATGGCGTGAATCTTATGTGGTGTTTTGACTCAAAGTTGAAACAAAATGACTAAGCAAAGAGAAATGAAATGCAAAAAGGAAAAACTATTCTCTTTCTTTTTCAGAAAGTAACTTGAAAGGCACAAAAGGTTTTTTTTTTTTTAAACAATGATATGCCATGCAATCTAGACTAAAAACCTAATCTACATGCATTAAAGCAAACATGTGTTTTTGTATTTTTCTTTTATAAATGCAAAATAAAACTACCTACAAACTAAAGTATGTAGATAACAAGAACAAAGCAAAAGGAAATCTGCTATACAACCACCAAACATACTCTAGAATGCCTAAATTCGGTATAAACCCTACTTGGAAGGAAGGCTTGCATAAGAGACAAGTCAACTATTTTTGGATGGTGAAGTGAACCAACGAAAGAAGAAGGAAACAAACACCACTAAGATTTTGAACTCAGACAAAGATCACTGACAGAGGTTGACCAGAAACATAAGCCAAAAATCAAACCAAGCAAAGGGGGTGGGGGAATGAGAAAAGAGAAAAACCTAATGCTATAAAAAGGCTTACCACATAGATGAGGAATAACCAGAAGGGATGACACTAACTCCATGGAGTCATGCACCCGTAGAGGACCCCAAAATACCTACCAAACATCCCACAACACCAGAAAAAGCCACAAAAAAGAGGGAAAAAATACTATTTTATGGGCACACGCGGGATATACTACTGACAGGTCACATATCATATGTAGGTTGACAGTATAAAAAGTCATTTATAAATACCAGATACATGACTATTCAATCTGCAACTTGCGTATGGGTGGAAAAATCCCCAAAAACGTCAAAAACTGCCTTAGGAAGGCAGGGGAAGTGTGCTATCAGACTTAGAAGGTGTTCCTAAGTGGTAAGAAGGACTTGTAACTTTAAAAAAGGATGAAATAGTTATAGAGAAAAACCAAACAGACAAGGTTCTCCCCAGCGGAGTCACCAGTTCTATTGTAAAGGAAAGTTTCCTATGGTTAGGGTTTAAGAGCCCATCAACGTACTGGGGTTGAAAGAGAGATGCATATAGATCTGCAAGTATATATAAGAAAGTTCAGAGATTGGAATGGTTCATACCTTAGCCAAACGAAGGTTGATCCAAGCATCCCTTGAATCCTCTTCTTGCTCCTCTTGCTCCTCTTGGTCCAAGATACTTGCAAAACGAATTATACATTCCTCAAACCAATATGACTACATATAAAGAAATGATAATCAAATAAACATGAAATAATAATCTGTATAACATCATCATATGATCATAAACAAATATTCAATCACACATTGAACAACAATTTGGGAAGAAGAAGGACATCACATCTTTATTAATCTTGAAAACAAGTACAAGTATACCTTCTCTTCAAGTTCAACACTTCACGAAACCTTGATCTGGTTCGGCTGCTTCTCTTCTCCAAGGAAGTCATCCTCCAAGATCTACAACACAAGGGGATGATCACTAGGGCAAAGGGGTGGGAAAAAAGAGCTCCAATTCCTCCTACATGACAATGCAAAAGTTCAATTCGCCTCTCATGGACCTCCCTACCTCTATTTATATGTTGATGAAGATATAGGGTCGAAGACAAATTAGTTACAACTAAAGGAGACAGTTGCAGGAGTCAGTTGACTAGTAGACACTTCACTCTCCAAAGGAAGAGCAGGATTGATCAACAATGGAACCGATTCAACCACTTCATGAAATTCACTCTCCGAAGGAAGAGTGGGATTGACCAAATGTGACATTGGTTCAATCACATTAGGATCACTCTCTGAAAGAAGAGTGGGATCGACCAAAGATGAGATTTGTTCGACCACTTGATCAACCAGAGGTTGAGTAGGTTGTTGAGAAACTATCGGTTGTTTAGGAGAAGGAAATTCTTGAGTCTTGGACCACACTCTTTGCACCTCTGTGATAGCAGGGCACTGGTGAGTAAGATGACCTCCCTCGCATAGCTTACAAGGGAACTTAAATTTTCACTTCAAATGACTAGATTTCTCAATGGTGTCAACATGACTAGTAGTGGCTGACTATTTTCTCTCAGTAGGACCTACAGAGGCTGAGAGTTTTCCCCCATCATGACCACCAGAGGCTGGGTGACTGGGTCCAACCTGACTAAGAGAGGCTGGTTGTTGAAAAAATTCAGGATGTTCAAAAACGAGATGACCATGAAACCAAACTCTTTGCACCTCCGCAATAGAAGGGAATTTATAAGTAAGGTGGTATCCTTCAAAAAGATTACAAGGAAAATTGGGCTTGTGTTTTGAATGGGTAGTCTTTCCAATAGCGTCAACATGACTCACAGTGGATAACGAATTGTCTCTGGAATGAACCACAGAGACTGAGTGATTGCCCCCAGCATGACTCGCAGAGGATGAAAGACTAGGTCCAACATGACCTACAGAGGTTGAATGGGCACCACCAGCATGAACTACAAAGGCTGAATGGGCACCACCAGCATGAACTATAGAGGATGAATGGTTAGGATCAACATTATTTGCAACAGTTGAGTGTGTGCCCCCAACATGAACCACAAAGGCTGGGTGGATGGATCCAACATGACTTGTAGAGGTTGGATGGGGAGGTTCAATTTGAACATCAGAGGTTGAATGGGTGAACTCAACATGAACTGCAAAGGCTGAGTGCCTGGATCCAATGTGACCTGGAAAGGCTAGAAGGATCCCACCAGCATGATCAATAGAGTCTAGATGGTGAAGATCAACTTGAATTGCAGAGGTTGAGTGCTTAGATCCAACATGACCTGCAGAGGTTAGATAGGTGCCCCCAGCATGAACTGCAGAGGCTGGGTGGTGAGGTTCAACTTGAATTGCAGAGGTTGAATGGGTTCCCCCTTGCTTATGTGCCTTCTTCTTATCCCTCCTTCTTTTACTCCTTTTAGATTGCCAGTTACTAGTATCAGTACTTTCACCACATGAGGTAGAAGGAGTAGGAGAATCAACTATAGGTGAAGGGGAAGTAGTGTTTTGATGCCCTTGATATAAGGATCTTACTTGAGAAGCATCAAGAGAATTCATGACATTTGGAGTGGAAAACAACCATACTGGTAGCCCTAGGATGAATCCAGGAAGATTCAGGGTGGCCATCAAAGGAACACCAACATTCCCTATGAGAGGAATAGTACAAGGAGTTCTTAGCATGGGGATCTCTTGGTTGCTGTTCAAAGGGGTGTTAGCCATAGCTTCAAACAAGGAGACAAAGTTTGAGGTCGACAAAAAAACAAAAGTACAAAGCATACACCTGAAGACAAGCTAAGTACAGACAAACCACACAGCACTCACTAAAAAATTCCTAAATCCACATAGACAAACAGGTATAAGATGTGCTTTCCAGAAGAAAGTTGATAGATAGTCACTTGGCATCCTTGTAGATGTTCTTAGGCACAAGTGGAGGAATCACCCACTACCCTCCCACACCTTCTACCGGGGTTACCTTCCAAGCCCATCCAAGTTCAACCACAAATAGCCTTCCAGTGTACCTGTGTATGAACCCTAGGTGTCAAAGAGACTAAAGGCTACCTTAATTATATTGACAGTTTGGGGAGACAGTTTCAATATTGGTTCGTACACATGGGTAGGGTAGAAAATATTGAAACCCTGTCTAAGACAGAATCCCCAGATGCGCAAAAACCTTGGTCTACGCTTTGACAAGGAATCATAGGGTTATCTCCTCAGTCCAATCCTCCACGTTGCCTCGTGCTTAACTCCCGTTTGAGAGGAGCTTCCCAGATACAATCAACATAGAAGAGTATTTACCTAGTGATTGGCCAACTACATTTTAAATTTAATACTTGTGGAGAGTTAAAACTCCCTAATCCACAATTATAGCCTAAGCTAGTTGGTGTAGGAGCCTATAAAATAAAACTTACTAATATTTTTAATTATATCGTTCATTTTAAAAGGATGTTTTTAGTCAGAGGGTAAGTGGCATGAAAATTATGTGGTGTTTTGACTCAAAGTTGAAACAAAATGACTAAACAAAGAGAAATGAAATGCAAAAAGTAAAAATTATTCTCTTTCTTTTTCAAATAGTAACTTGAAAGCCACAAAAGAGTTTTTTTTTTTAAAACAATGATATGCCATGCAATCTAAACTAAAAACCTAATCTACATGCATATGAAGAAAACATGTGCTTTTGTCTTTTTCTTTTATAAATGCAAAATAAAACTACCTACAAACTAAAGTATGTAGATAACAAGAACAAATCAAAAGGAAATCTGCTACACAACCACCAAACAGACTCTAGAATGCCCTAAAGTCGGTATAAACCCTACTTGGAAGGAGGGCTTGCATAAGAGACAAGTCAACTATTTTTGCATGGTGGAGTGAACCAACATAATAAGAAGGAAACGAACACCAACAAGCTTCTGAACTCAGACAAAGATCACTGACAGAGGCTGAACAGAAACATAAGCCAAAAATCAAACCGAACAAAGGGGGTGGGGGAATGAGCCAAAAGAAAACCATAATTCTATAAAAAGGCTTACCACATAGATAAAGAACAACCAAAAGGGATGACACTAACTCCCTGGAGTCATTCACCTGCAGAGGACCCCAAAAGACCTATCAAACAACCCACAACAGCAGAAAAAACCACAAAAATGAGGAAAAAACATTGTTTTAGGGGCACACATGGGTTGTACTACTGACATGTCATGCATCATACATGGGTTGATAGTATAAAAATTCATGTATAAATACTAGATACGTGACTGTTCAATGTGCAACTTGCGTATGGGTGGAAAATCCCAAAAAAGGTCAAAAACTGCCTTAGGAAGGCAAGGGAAATGTGCTATCAGAATTAGAAGGTGTTCCTAAGTGTCAAGAAGGACCTGAAAATTTAAAAAAGGCTGAAATAAATACAGAGAAACTATAAATATATAAGGCTCTCCCCAACGGAGTAACCAGTTCTCCAAGTAACTCAGCCTCCAAGCTCTGCAACACAAGGGGATGATCACTAGGGAAAAGGTGTGGGAAAAGAGAGCTCCAATTCCTCTAGCATGACAATGAAAAATTTCAATTCCTTTCTCATGAACCTACCTACCTCTATTTATATGCTGATGAAGAGATATGGTCAAAGACAAATTAGTTACAACTGAAGGAGTCAGTTGCATAACTAACCAAACTACCCAAATTTTGAAAAACACATTTTTTTGACATTTTTAAGAGGAATACGCGGGTTGCAGAGACATCAGTCATGTATGAAGGAGGTATACGTGGGTTTCAATGCAAAAATTTGTGTATTTAAGGAATACATGAGTATTATATATATAAATTCACATACATATGCGGGTTTCCTTAAGGCAACTCGCGTATGCATAAAAAAACTCATTTTAAGGGTATTTCTAGGCATTTTTAGACAATGGTGTCTTCTGGAAAGTTTTAGCTAACAGAAATATATTTTCAACACTACAACTATGAGTTCAAATAGATTTACAGAAATCATGATATGGATCCTCCAAGTTAGGTGTTTTTTCAATGACTTTTATGAAGTGTCGTCATGGAAGTGTTGACATGCAACGAAATCATGGGAAAGTGGTCACAGGAAGAGATGTGTCATTTTGAGCTATAACGAGTACATGTTATGATATTTTAGATGATATGTCTGATATTAGTGAGCATGAAGAATCAGGTTCTGTTTCATATCAAAATGATCTGCCTCATTTTCCAAAATGGGCAGAAAAGACTCTCTCATCTGTCGGTTCAAACATTGGAAATCCTACTGATCCAAGAAGAAACTGAGCAGACTTCAAAAGAGAAGGTATGGATCTTTCATGTGCTGATCATTATTCACAAATAAGGTAAAATTTATAATACATCTCCAAGGGAGATATTCATTATTTTAAAGAGGCAGTTGAACTCCACACATGTGGCAGGCTTAAATAACATAGAAAACATCACTAGACATAATTACCAATCATAACTCTTGAAAAATATCAGTTAACTGAGTGTAACTGACAATAGGTGGACCAAGAAGGTGTATTATCTAGTTAACCGATAATAAATAATTATAAAGAGTGCATAAGAGGTTTTTAGTAGAGTGCTAGTGGTCATCGGAGCTCATACTAACTCAAGTGATGAAATCAAGGCTAGTTAACTCAAGATAGGATCCTAAATTATAGGAGCTAACTCAAGTGGGACTAAAATCATGCATGAGAGTGCATTAACTCCTGGAAACAAGTAACATGGTGCATATGAGGATAATGAGGCTAATAATGACAAAATACTAGTCCGAAGTGATCATGATACTTAGGACTATACACTAGGTGGTCAATTATTAATGGTCTAAGCAATAAAATATCAAATAAATGATTAAGGCTAATTTCTAGATGGGTTGAATATTCCAACACTCATAAAGTCTAGTTGGATTAAACGTAAATATCATATGGCACAAATAACTATGTAATTCTCCTATATACTTGAGAAGAGTTTCTTGAGTGTAGAGAGGTATACCAAGTACCAAATCCCTTTTTCTAAACTCTTGTGTGTATTCCTGCAAACTTTGTCCTTTATCTTGCCTCAAATTCTACCAGTCCATCATGGCATGTTGCATATATCCCAATGAATTGAACTGCTTCTTTAATGCTGAAGTAAACTCATACCAATAGGATATAATTTTACCTTTTGTGGAAAGATCATCTTGAGATATGCTCTCCCACCATATGAGAGCGGTCCCTCCGAGTCAAAGATAATCCAATTGAATTTTGATTTCATCTTTAGTGAATTTTGAAGCTAATAGTCACTCTTCCTCCAGAGAGAAGAGACAAAGGAAACATTTCTTATCCTATCTATCATCACATTTGAAGAAGGTGGAGAAGTTCACATGCATAGTACCAAGAAACTAGTGCACACAAGGACCATGACACTGCATTACTGCTCCACAGAGATGCATATTGCAAAAATATTTAAACAAGTTTTTTATTCAAGAAGATTTTTTTTTATGTGAAAGCTAGTTTTCTTGCTCACTTTGAGGGTGGGGGGGTGGGGGGTGGGGGTCCCATAAGGTTTTCCCCATTTCCTTGGTTTGTTAAGATGTCATTTTTTCATTTAGATTGTATGGGTGACCTTTGGTCTTAGATGCGAGGGCCCAGGTTGTCCAAGTTAGGGTTAAGGGGGGGTGTTAGGATTATTAATTAATCCTCCCTTGACCACCATAGTCTATTTGTATTTTCCTAGATTAGGATGTCATTACCACTTCATTAGTGCCATGGGGGACTCACCTATGGGCCACCTAACACTCAATGCACCTATATGCATGAGTTAAGGAGCTTCAAGGACCAATCCCTATAATTTAGGAACCCAGATTCTGAGTGCCACCAGAAGTCACCAGTAGTTGACCCTAGTTAGTGTTCAGTTATGTTCAATTATGCTCTTATTCCCATCAGTTAGTTCACTCTGAATCATCCTAGTGCCACTTTTCATGATTTGAGAAAAGTAGGGCATCGTTTCTCACCTAACTTAGTCAGTTAGCTAGTTGTGAACTGATTTAGTGGTCCAAAGTTGCATTATTCAGCTCTAGTGGTGATTTTCCCACACCAAGTTAGCTCTTGAGTTAGTTCATGTTGGTAGATTCAAATCCTATATTAGGCATTCAAATTATCCTATTTGTAACACCATTATATTGCATATAAGATACTAATTAATGTATGTAATGTTATTATTCCAATTATTGGTCTCATGTGTGTTTAATTTGTCATGAATTATTGATCAGAGTTTACTATATTCCTCCTCTCTCTTCTGCAAACTTCTTTCACATTTGATTTTATTCAATCCTGAGGATCTATCTTCACAAAATTAAACATGGTATCATATCAGGTATCCAGGACAGCTTCAAACCTCATAAACTTCCATTGAAGCACCAGAAGCAATTGGGTTCCACATAAATCCTAGTATTATTTCCTTGCTCCCTATGGATTATGTCTAGAGAAGTATAGCCAGGTGTGATGCACCCAGAGAAAGTGCACATGTCGAAGTGGATATTGTTTGAATTGGTTTGATTTGAATTGAAGTGTTTTTGCAAGTAAATTTTGATATTTTTTGAAGAATTAGTTGTTTCTTGGAGTTGTAAGATGTTGAATTCAGCAGCTTTGACACCCATAATCCTCACACCCTTTCATTATCTTGATTGGAGGGATGATATGCATATTTTATCATGCAACAAGGGTCTATACAGGATCACCATGGGAAGATAGGTTGAACCCACCAGCATCTTGAAAAATCAAAATATCTGAACAAGCTTGATGAACCATTTGGCTTCATGTGCATCCACATATCCAGAGAGTTACTCTTTCCCCTTGAGGGATTGAGAACACCAAAAGAAGTATGGGAGAAGCTCGAATCCTTATTTGGAAAATAGGATGAGATGAGGAGACATACCCTAGAGAATGAGCTGATAGCACTACAACCCAGCAAATTTGAAACTATACAGAAATTTTTCACAAAATTCAAATCATTGGTCATGCAATGCAAGCAATGCAGGATTGACAATAAGTATGAGCAATTGGTGCTCTCAATTCTGAGAAAAATTGGCCCAGAATTCTTACTGTTCATATCTACCTTTCAATTTGGGAGACTGACTACTACTAATTGGTGAATTCCATCCCTTGATTCATTCAAAGAGTCTCTGATAAATGAACAAGACAAGATGATACAGATGGGATCCCTCATAACCTCTTCAAATCAATATCTCTTGACTAGTGAGACAAAGAATGTGAAAGCAAGGAGAAAGTAGAAAGGTAAAGAAAAAAGGAACACTGAATTCAAACCTAAGGAAGAGTTTGATCTAGCATATGAAGCCTCAGGATCTAAGAAGGACAAACATCAGAGGTTTGACATGGGAAAGTTCTTCTATTGTAATAAAGGAAACCATACAGAGAAATATTGTATGAAGAAGACCATAGATGATATGTCAAAACTCCTTGAGCATCACAATATTTCCCTCCCTAAAGGTGCAAGGAAGGATAAATATTGAGACAAGACTGAAGATCATGATGATAGATGCCATGCACTAAAGGTTGGTTTTTCAAAATCACATGTCTTCTTCATTGATTCAAGAGCCTCCAATCACATGGTTGCATCCAAAGAATCATTCTCTTCATTACAACTTATTGATGGTAAAAGTATTCACATGGGACATTACACTCAAATCCAAGTTGAAGTAAAGGGTTCAATCAAGTTAGAGCATGGGTTGTTCAATAATGTACTTTATGTGCCCTCCTTAGTATCAAATTTGTTTCTTGTATACCATATGACTCATACAGTCTCACTAAAGTGAGTGGTATTTGGTCCTGACTCAGTGGAGATATTAGATATCTCAAATAGGAAGCTTATAGTGAAAGGTGTTACAAACCATGCCTCCAAGGCACATGAATACTCACACTTTCTTCCATACTCAAATCCAGAGCCGTCTCATATGCCACTTGAAAGGGAAGGTAAATTCACCCTACCTAAACCTTTTGCATATGATAATGTTTCATATTTAGAATCCAAAGAAGAGGACCAAGTTGAATCAGTTTATGGAATTGAAGATGAAGTTCAATCATATCCATATCCATATCTAGTCCCTACTCCTAATCCTAGGTCTAAATGGGCTCAAAAGGTTATTGAGGCAGCTAGGAACATGATTGGAGAGTCATCTGACATGAGGAGCACAAGATCTTAGTTTCAAAAAAAGAGCCTTACTCTATGTTAAGAAAATCCACTTTTTCCAGAGAGGTGATACAAAATCCCAGATTGATGCTTCATGATGGTAATGTCTGATCAACAATTATGATCACTCTAGAACAAATTATATCATGTCACTCTTCCTCCATAAATAAGAGACAAATTCAAATTTTCTTCTCCTATCTGTCATTAGATTGAAAGAAGGTGGAGAGGTTCACATGCCCAGTACCAAGAAACTATGAGGAACCTCCTGCAATAAACAATGAAAATGCACGATGTAACAAAAATAGCAGAACACAGAAGAGATTTTATTAATTGCAGGCCACTTCGAGGGGGAAACTTTATTTGAAAAATCTCAATACAAAATAACTCATGGATACCTTCATTGGCCTCAACACTTACTTATATACTAAGTCTAATCTAAAAAACTATTAATTCCCATGACGATGGGATAATACAATATACTTATGGGATGAATTACAAAGCACATGTTTCCAACAACAATATACTTAACAAAGTAAATAGAAGGGTTGACATGGGTTCATAACATCCCCTCTCTCTTAGAAAATCTTTGTCCTAAAATATTTGGATGTGGAAATTATTGTTGAAGCTGAAGGAGTGATCCCATGTAGCATCCTTTGGTTGCATGTTGTGCCACTGAATTAATACCTATGTGATGGACTGAGAGTGAAGTTAATGAGTGCACCTTTTGAGAATGGTATCTAACTTGAAAATGATGGATCCTTCATTATCCAGTTCCGGTAAAATAGTTTGTACTCTGATGTTGGTTCCAATAACTTTCTTGAGACAAGAGACGTGAAATACTCGATGAACGCAAGAAGAATGAGAAAGTTCCAATTTATAAACAATGGTCCTAATATTCAGAAGAACCTTATATGGCCCATAGAAATTTGGGGCCATATTATGACGCCCTTTGAGTTTCAGGTAGGATTTATTGTAAGGATGTAGACAAAGAAAAACCATATCACCGACTTGAAAAGTGCGCTTAGAACGATGTTGATTGGCTTGTTGTTTCATTCACATTCTTTCCATGTGAATATTGTCATGTAAAATGTGAAAAATATGATATCGGTTTCAGAGAACCATGTCGATTGTCTTCACTGGTAAACTGCTTTGGGTGGAGGGATGGAGCATTGGTGGTGCCTAGCCATAGACTGCTTCATATGGAGTCATTTTAGATATAGTGTGGTAGGAGGTATTGCATGACCATTTAGAGAGAGGGAGCCACTATGTTCCCACTGATGTTCTTGTTCAGAGGTGAAGAAATGAAGTTAAGTGTCCAAACATTTGTTGATAACTTCAGTCCGACCATCTATTTGTGGGTGATACCTTGAACTCATCTTCAATTTGGTGTTAGTGTGGCAAAATAGTTTCGTCTAAAAATGACTTGTAAAAGTTGCATCATGGAATATATATTCCATGCAAATTTATACAAATGAGGAGGCAGTATATGGATGGTTGAGGGTACAAAAATCACTATATTTGGACAGGTGATCACCCACAACCAAGATCATTATCTTTCCTCCATATTTAGGGATCCCTTCAATGAAATTCATCAAAATATCTGTCCAAATTCGTGTAGGTATGGGCCTAATGTTGGGAGAGAACCTTCCAAAAAGGAGCGGAATACGATGTTCGTATGGTCTTAAAGACATAAATCTCATTGGTTCAACAAAGACACATACATATCGATCCAAAATTTGTTGTAGAGCTAAAGGATTAGTGGATACCACTCATGGTTGCATCTGAATGGAATGGAGCTAATAAATGACACCATGCAACTTCTTCTTAAAGATATTTTCCATGTGATGTGAACCGATGATGCTAAGAGACCCTAGTTGTAAGCCATTCAATGTGTGTGTTTTCCCATTGACTGAAAATTGCATCCAAATTACAGCAAAATCCTATAAGATGGGTCCAAGTGTGTGTAATCATGGAGTGAATAAAACCACATCACATCCACCTAATGGAAAGGAAAACATAATCTCCAATAGAGATACACACACTATGACACTTCCCTTTGTAAGGTAAGGTGCCCCCATTGGCAATCATGAATACAAATATGGAGCAAGGATAGACAAAATAATCATTATGTTTGGCAATTTGAGGGTCAATGAATTTATGTGTGCTACCAGAATCAATGAGTATTGTAAGAGGGATCTTCTTGAAGAAACCCTTGACCCGCATGGTTTGTAGGGTGGTGACTTCAACTAATTCATGGAGGTATATCTCTAGGTGGTTGTACTGAGAAGGAGGGTCAACAGGAAGTTTTTGAATGTCGACCTAATCATCTATTGGATCCTAAGCATCTTCACAAATTTCAAGTGTAGGCGAAGAAGCTAGATCCAAGAGATAGATATTTTTCTCCACACATCGATTTCCCTGGGTAAATTTATTATCACAATTATAATAAACCCCTTTTCTCTACGTTCACACATCTCAGCTTCAGACAAATGCTTGATAGGAGCGGTTCCAGGATCTAGCGTGATTGGAGGTCTTTGGGAAACCATATTTTTGAATAGAACAAAAGTGGATTAGAATAATTTTTGAACTATGATATGTCCTCCACCAACTTAGCCAACCCTTAGGATTCCATCATTGTGTCGGGGTAGAACATTTTAACCTCGTATTGGATTGCATACTTAAGAAAACTGATAAAACAACTCATGTAGAATGCATCAGACAATCATTGTGTGATTGGCTAATTTCTCAAATTTTGTCTGATACTCTCTCATAGTCCTAGTTTGACGAAGTGTAGTGAGTGCTCCTATGATGTCATAAAAAGTAGTACGGCCAAATCGATGCAAAAGGAGTTTACAAAAATATGTCCATTTTGGCTCTTCATGATCCTTGATGTACCAACGAAACCATTGAAGGGATTCATGTTCCAAATGAAAGGATGCAAGTGGGACTTTGGTGACATCAAAAGTATTATGGAAACTGAAATATTGCTCTTTCCTGTATATCCATCCAGTCGGATGACCACCATTGAAGCGAGGTAAATCAAGCTTCGACTCACAAAAAATTTTGGAAGAAGAGAAACTAGAGTCTATAGAAGGCTTTGGATGGTGTCTATTGTTCATGGTTGAATGTTGAAGAAGGAGACAGAGAAATTTTTTATCCAGATCTTCGATTTTGTTCTTGAAGGAAGCAAGTTCATCTTCCATTTGTTTTTTTGCAACTGCACGGGTGATAACCAAGAGTTTTTTTTTTGAATGATCGAAAAAGTTATGGCAAACCCTAAGAATAGATAAATATGGGATTTCTGGCTTCGGGAAGTGGAATTTGGGATAGGGTCCAAGGAAGTAAATATGAAAAATGGAATTATGGGGGTTCTAGTGAATTTTCAAGGGAAAGAGAGATAAAACAAAGAATATATGGAGAAAAAACAGAAATTTATACTTTTTTCTTTTGTTTCAGTGGAATTGATTTGTGGTGGTTCTAGACAAATGTAGTTTTCTTTATCAACAAGAGATATATATGGACCCCTAGGTATGGTAAGCTTCCTAAAGGTTTAGGGGATTCACTCGACCACCAATGTTGTCTAACGACTTGCATATTGGGGCAGTACCCCTCACTACATGACTCAAGTAAAACCGATAACTGCTTTGTCACAAACGATAGCTCTTGGTTTACCTCACGGGTGGGAACTAGTCAATTAGGTAGGAGGAGTTTCCCTTTTCACTTGGAATCTCTCTCAATGGTCAGCTACTTCAGGGTTCCTGTGGTACTCCTCACAATGAGTTTTAGGGTTATGTCCAAGTACACAGTTAAGTGGATAGGGGTTATTCCTTGATCCAAACCCACAATGAACAATACAGATGCAAAGAAGAAGCATTATTGCAGTAATCACAACGTCAAGAAGAACTCTTTTGTAAATAGTTTAAGGGCTTAGAGACCAAAGTTTTTAAACCAGCATCACTTGATCAATATTCCTCAGAATCTTGATTATAGCATGTTTCCGGAAATGGAATATCCACTCTGCATCTATCTTTGTAACCAAAACATAAATCTAGGAAACATGTCAAATTGTTTTTGCTCTATAATTTCCACAGCCATCACAGAATTCTAAAAAAATAAAATTAAATAAATAACAAAAAATTAAATCAGCGATATCTCCACTTTTCGAACTCCAAATGAGACGATTTTTTTTAACTACGTATTTTTTAAAAAGGAATTCAGATTTGCAACTTGTTTCTTCTGAATATATACAAAAATTTTCAAAAATTGATCTAAAAGTCACCACCTAATTTCGCTCTATTATTTTTTGCTGAAAAAGAAGAAGAAAAAAATTTCCCACTTGTGTCAAGGAAAGTGCTCTGATACAATATATGAGGAGCCTCCTGCAATAAACAATGAAAATGGACAATATAATAGAAATAACATAGCATATAAGATATTTTATTGATCGTAGGCCACTTTGAGAGGGAAACCTCCTTTGAGCAAGCTCAATAAAAAATAACTCATGGATACCTTCTGTTATCTCCCAAAAAGCGCATCGTCATTTTGGGTGGTAGAATGTGTTAAAATTTTTATTTCTGTGAGTCTTGAATGTGCCAAATGTCAAGCTACATATCAATCATCGAATTCCAGTCCACATGTCAATTCATAAATTGATATATAAATAAAACCCCCGCTGAGTCAAACCCCAAGACCGACTGCAGGTGTCCTGGGCGTGGTGAAAGTCTTTGCATTATGGAAAATCTGATTGATCGAAGATATCTGGCCTCTAATCGTTGTCTTGATTCAAGCCGTGGATGAATTCACAAGGCAGGTCGACACATCATACCACGCCTATTGCCAGTTTCAGATGCCAGATCAATAACCTAGAGACCAGATGTACGCATATGATGTGCACATATGTTCTAATGATAAGATCACCGCTGCTAGGTATCCAGTTTGTTAAAACGCATGGTTGGTTCCATTAAATCTTCTCCAAACACAGCTAATATATTGGAAATGTCACAACCCATCACAGAAGAAGCACTTTTGACTGGTCCTCTGGAGCTCATTAACGAGTGGTATGCTATTGCTAAGATTGCTGGGATAAAGATGTGCCAAGCTTTTTGCCTCCAATACAAATGGGATGCATTTTCTGGCATGCCCACTAATCTTATGGTCCAAATGATAATTTTCGTCCTGAAATTTCTCATGTTTTGCCTGCTTTGATTCATCGTTTTCATGAATCTCAAGTTCAGCCTGCTCTTAAATGAGTATTTCCTACAATATAAATCGTGATGGGTAATGTACGAAGGAATTATAGCATTGAGATCGCTTGTAGCACTGGAATGGACAGGCCTCTGGTTCCTCAAACGCAAACTGTACAAAAGATACGAAGTGAAACTGTTGCTTTAGGAGCTGCTTTCAGTAGCAAATATAAGCAAGAAGTGCTTAAGGATGAGAAGGCTAATGCAGTTACAGTTGCATTCTTTGGAGACGGGACATGCAATTTTTACTATGGGTAGTTCTTTGAATCCCTGAACATGGCTGCTCTTTGGAAACTTCCAATTATTTTTGTTGTTAAGAACAATTTGTGGGTATTGGAATGTCCCACATCAGGGCAACTTCAGTTCCAGATATTTGGGAAAAATCTTCAGCTTTTTCAAGGTAACATAAAAGAATATCAGAATTTTTACATAGGCTGTACATACCCCTACTTTGGATGCTCTCGTTTGTGTTGGAGTCAATAGACTCATGGGTTTTTATTGTATTATGATTACACTGAGACTTTAGCCTCATTACAACAACATTTCTACAAGTAATGACAGTTCCAACCATAATGTCTCAAATGGTATTGCCATCTATTGCAATGACACAACAATATTCACCAAAGAGTACAGTGTTATCATCTCCAGTAGAAGTGACTCTTTCCCAGCAGCTTGCTTCAGATGCTGGTCCTGATTCTCAAAAGGATTCTTACTGGAGGGCCTCATAAAAAAATGCATGTACCAGCACCTGTTTTCACGCAAGTAATTCAACACATGCAAATTCCACTATCATATGCAGATGCTATAATTGAGAACAGATCAAGATGCAAATGCCTCGAGTATAATTATGGGTGCAACATTAGCAAGAGTCAAAGGAACTTCCCAAAAATTAAGGAATTCAAAGAGAACTTCTAGGAACTTTTTGAAAGACAAGTGGCAGTTTATCCCAGATCTGAAGAGCAGAGTATCCCAACTTTCCAGAATTACAGGTAACAAATTCTACATGGAAGTTGATTGATGAAAAGATTACATCCAGATTTCTAGATATCTTTCAAACAGAGCAGCTGTCCAAGAATTGGTTTAGATATAGTTTTAATTTCAGGATCTCTTCTTTAGAGTTTACTTTGAAAGGCAATATTTCCAGGGATTGGTTGCCACATCATCAAGATCGATTTTGTTATGTACCAAATCAAAGCCCACCAAGCCTTGGGAGGCTGACTCCACTTCACCAACTATCAACACGAGAAAGGGGACCAACACATTATCATTTCCTTGTTTTGAGGGATCTTTCCCTATCTTTTTGTATTTACTGTTCTAGTTACTATTTTTAGTATAGCAGAACCATGTTTTGAGGATCTGAAGACTGTTTGTAAAGGCTATAAATCCTAAGAACTCAGACTGAGAAAGGGGGTTCAATCTTGGAGAGAATTTTGCCTATGTACTGATTGCTTATCTTAATACAATCACAGTCTTCTTTTGCTGCTATTATCAGACTTTTCATCTATCTTTCTGTTCTATACTCTATTTAAGTTTAGCTCAGCGTTATGCTCATGAACTTGAATGAAGGAATCCTTTACTATTTAGTATGACCCTGCATTCAAATGTACTTGGTTATCTTTGACCCTGCATTCCATGTACTTGGTTATCTAAATAGCATTCTTCATACCACTCACTATTATATTGCATCTGATTGATAGTTTCTAAAGGCACTGGCTCATTAAGATGTTCTGATAAGTTAATCTCTTCATTATGCTTTCTTGGTATCCCATTGATCCACCCACTGAAAAACATTCATTTCTTAAGTTACCAAGCATACTTAGCCATAACCACTAAGTAGTTTCTTGGAGTGATAACAAATTGGCGCAGTTGCCAGGGAGCGAGTTGAGAAGATGATCTTCCTGGGAGACAACATAGATCTACTCTTTGATGATAGACAAGGGGTAGACACATATTGGTTATAATCATCTATCTGGCGACTCCATGAAGGACGAAGTCAGTGGTGACTCCATTGTTCAGAATCTGTTGGTGACTCCACTGGTATGACATGAACAGAATATTAGCCAAAAGGTATGCATTCTGTGATTTTTCAAGCATTGCTGGTTTTCCTAATCAAGTACCTGCTAGAGATGAATGGGAAAACAGTCTTCCTAGATTTCGAGGTGAAGAGTGGGAAGTACCAGCTGAACATTTGTTGGACTTTCATGACTACATGCATCGGTTGCAGGTAGTGCATGAAGATGTTTAGATTCGGTTATTCTATTTTTCATTAGAGGGGATTGCTCTTCACTGGTGTCATTCTCTTCCAAGAGAAAGTGTCAGCTCTTTGGCTGAATTTCATGCTGCCTTCCATTTGTTTTGCGAAACAAAATTTTCATCTGATCTTCTTTATCCAGAATGTTGTCATGAGTTTAGTTTATTGTATAAAGATCCAAATACTCATGATAAATTTGCTGCAACAGAAGATATCTCTCATCAT
>LPNX010136352.1:0-31334 GCA_001517045.1 Pseudotsuga menziesii | reverse complement strand
CACGCTACTGCAAACAGATCCTTAAAAATAATTGCACCCCATTGAATGTTTATCCGGATGTCAACGTAAGATCTACTGTTACTTAACTGAGACAAAAGCAGATCATACAAATACTTGATCCAAGCATGTTACTGCATATGCAGATTCCCCAAAATAATTGAACCACATTGAATGTTTCTCTGCATGTCAATGTAGGCCCTGCTATTATCTAACTGAATCAAAAACAAACTAAAAACTACAGCTAAACTAAAACAGACTATTCATCTAGCAAAATTAGGATGAACTAAATAACAAGAGACATGATTCACAGCTGACAAATGCAAGTAATTTATGTGGCAGATCCTGGCTAGTTGGCTGATGGCTTAGCTGCTCCATTGGGAATTACTTCAGCTTATGCAGCAACGTTTGGGAATTACTTCAGCTTATGCAGCAACATTAGCAGAAGGATTGAGCTCATCCCAAGCCTCAATCCAAGTGACCATGGCATCTGAGAGCTTCTGGAAATATGGATCTATTTTCCCAAGTTTGTCCCTTACCTGCTTTGACAGCTCAATGTAGCACTGCTGGACGGAGGTACATTCCTTTGGAAGGGTAGCAGATTGGAAAAATGGAATTATGTCCTCCTGCCAAAATATTCCTTTATACTCTTTCTTCAAATTAACAAAGGGGTTACTGGCTTTGCTGTGCCAAATGTATGGCAGCCCTGTCTTCACTCCCAGCCCCAAGTGGTCACAGATCACCTTGACACACCATCCCGCCCACATATCGTCATAGCGACCAATAGGCTGGCCATCACCCATCAAGCCAAAATACATTGCAGGGCCAATCAAGTCCCGATTGAAGGCCAAATTCATCCCACACATAGGAAACAGAGTACCTTTTGGAATTGTCAAAACTGCATCAACATACCTGGTGTTGTGTTCCAATGGCTTGACAAGCTGAGTGGGAGCATCATAGTCAGGAATATTCATCCAGAGGCCATGCGAAACTGCAGTGGGTGTTCCATGGCGAAGACTGAACGGGTATCCACGAACAAAATCTGCTCCCTCCCTGTACGGATCATACAGTGTATTGAAAAAGAACGGGGTTGAAGGGGAGAGCAAATTCATAATGTGCTGATGGAGAGCATTGATGTCGTTGCCTGAGGGATCCTTGGCAACAAAGAAATCATCATCAATTGTGAAGATATATTTCTTCTTGGAGACCAGGTAACCGAAGCAACGACAGGCGCTGTCCTTGAAGGAGATGCAGGAGGCCTTGGGGCCGAGGATCCTGTTGATATCGTTTCTGTTGTAGAGTTCGTAATCGAAGCCCTCAGGCACGCTGATGGTCTTAGATGGATCCCCATCCTGCACAATGATGAGGTGATAGGGCTCAAAGAAAGGCCTCCACATTTCAAGAAAATCCAAGTTCCGGATCGTGGGTATCACTATGTCCAGCTCGTCCTTCAGGATGGGGGTGGCAGCAGTAGGACTTGCCATCGTTGCTTCTTGAGACGGATCTGGATCAGCTGAACTAAAGAGAAAAAAAAAAAGAGTATGTAAGAAAATGAAACCCACACAACTTATTCCTCCACACCCAGAAAGAACTTTTCACTGTTAGATCTGGTTTGGTTAAGTTCGTCTAGACATCTATATATATAAGTAGATGGAAAAGCCGGCCAAGACATTTGTTATATGGAGATTCACGCTCTTCCCAAATTGCCAGAAAAGCTCCTCGTAGTTGGGGTTTGCCAGCTCCCTTGTTTAAAAGGAAGGGTGCCAGATCTCGTCCAATGGGCATTGGGTAGGGTGCCAACCAGTGATGGAATTTGAGGTCGTTTTGATGGTCATGGGGCATTTTTCCGGTCAAATATTTTTAAATATATATATATTTTTAAATATTTGTAATATTTTTGTTTCTCGAATATTTTGAGAGAAGGTCTATTAGACGAGCAAACAATTTTTCAAATATGTATTTTTAACTTTTTGTGATTTCTATAAATAGTTATTAATTTTTTTTAAGTTTTTGAAGATGGTAAACTTTAAAACTAGTTTCTAAACCTAAATTTCAATTGTTGGTAATCATGGGTGCTTGTTGATATATATTGCATAATATTGGTGGTTGTCATTTATTAGTGTGTTATTTTTGGTAGATAAGTTTGTTAGATTTTATTAATATATAATAAAATATAATGTTTTTATTGTTTAAATTTTTTTGCGGGCATTCTACAACCCAATCCAGTAGGAGAAGATGTGTAATTCCTTCTATGCTCATCCTAGGGTGTCATTTATAAAACATAATAAAATATCATAAAAAGTAATTTGTGACCCAAATTAGATTTAAAATATTTAGAATGACATAAAACTACACACAAATTATATAAATTAAAACTATAAACATTGCATTCTATACTTCCTCAACATTTCTATTTTAAAAGGGGGGAGATTTGATCCCTCTGGTGGCCCACTTGATAGATCCTTTTAAAAATAGTTTAATAAAATTTTATATAAAAAAAAAATTCAGAGAGATGAAATGAAATTCCAACCTTTGTGCCAACTCCCTAAATATGGTGATACTTAACTACATACTTATCAAAGGGTTAGTAATAAGCATCTTACAATAATGGTGAGATACTAATCATTGGATATGTGTTGCCTTATATCATGGTGCCACATTGAATCTATTAATGTATTTCTAGATAAATTCAAAGTGCCTTTTTTCCAAGTGTTGAAATGGGGCAATGGGTTATAATTTGACTGTTATTTACTTATTTTTATTTTATTTAGTTGTTATATATGAATAGTTTTAAAACTAGTACGTTATCACTCATATAGATTTAATTTTTAAAATTGTTAAATTGACATGGAAGTTGAAAGATTGTCTATGCTTATTAAACAATGAATTCCTTAGGAAGAGATATGTTGTTAATTGGTATTTACTATTAGCCTATTAGCCTATGTTAATTGGTATTTACTATTGGCCTATGTGATTCAATTAAGCACTATACGTATGACCTTCTATCTTTCTTATGAAAATGTATATATTTTGCATTCTATCATTGATGTTGAAGCCTTTTAATGGTTTCCTAATTCGTTGTTAAAGCCTTAAGGTTATTGCAAACACCTTTGTCAATTTTATGCTAGTCTCATCCAGAATGAAGACTAGAAAACACCTTTGTCAATTTTATGTGTGAATGTTGTCGTGCAATATTTGTTTTGCTTAACAGAATATGTGTGTTTTGCTTCTCTACACAAGTTTGACACTTACCGTATGGACTAGTCTTTTTCCTTAATATTTCACAATTCTCACATGAATTCCTCGAACTCATTTCCATAGAACTCTCCACCATTCTCTATCCTTAGACATTTATTCTATTCTTTACTAGTTTTATACAGGATCTTTAAAATCTTTAAATTTCTAGAAAAAATACGATTTCTCGGGGAAAATAGATCCATGTGTTCCCTAAAAATCATCAATTAATGAAATATAATACACACATTCACCTATTGATGGAAGAAATAGGTCCAAACACATCATTGTGTATGTCACACCCAGCTTTTGACCCCTTTGGCATTAGAAATGTATAAGATGTATATATTGTAATTACTCATGGTGTGGAGCTGAAGGCAAAAGCCCCACCATCGATTTAGTGTTTTAGGTCTCAGCGATTAAATGATGGTATTTCGTGCTAGCCAGCATGTTATAATTTTGGACATCATGTAAATATGCAATTTAATTAAAATACCCACAACCAGCTATGTCAATGCAACATTAAAAGAGATGGGGGCGTGATTTCCTAAGGATAAGGGGGGGGAATATTCAAACCTTTGGGCCAATGGCGAAAAGCCAAATGTCAAAGGGTGAAACCATCAAACTGTCAACTACCCATTTTGTCTCTTGTGCCCAATCATTTAATCCTGCCAAAAATTGGTTGACTTAGTTATTGCATGGGATGGATGACGTATGGAGGTCAAAATTTGAATTGGGCAGAGTACCAATTAGTGGAATTTTTTTTTGACTTATGAGCCAAGAAAATGCCCATTTTTGCTGCCCATTTCCTCATGCATTCACGTTTTTATCTTCCCCATGTTTTTGGAGCTCCTGGGCATTCTCCATGTACGCTTTTGCAGTGATCTTCATTTTTCCCATGGATGGGAAGTGGTTTTGTTGACATTCGGTGGCTAGGATCTCTGCTGGGCATTTTTGTGTTGTTTCTAGATTCCCACGGTTGGGAATTTCATGTTTTCAGTGTTGCACAGCCAATGGGGGACAAATACACAAATTTAGGGACTGAGGGAGTCTTTTTTTTCCATGTGAAGCTATAGAAAATTTCTGGAAATTGAATTTCCCTCTTGGGGTCATTTTTCCCCATCTGCAAATATTTTTTTGGCTCCCAAGTCATTTTTCATCATGCCCAAAACTTGCAATCGTTGTGTATGTTACTATTGTTTGGCTTGAACTGGTTTGGGAGGGGAAATGTGGTCTGACTAGCTTGATAAACCTAGTGTGAAAAGGAACCTCACAGACAAAGCTAGGGGGCTCGCTTTATTCTTTGCACACCCTGAATAGAATTGGAAGGGAAGCCATAGCCTGATGGATTGTGTAGCAAAGAAGGGGATTCTTCCTAGTGTTGGGTGTGTAGATTTTTTAGAATCCAGGATAGATCTGGTGCCCATATCTCTATGGTTGAGCTCACTAGCTTAGCAGTCAGCCTTTCTAGCTCCTTTGTTGTGGAGAACCTCCTGCAATGAACAATCAAAATGCACGATATAACAGAAATATTGGAGCACAAAAGAGATTTTATTGATCATGGGCCACTTCGAGGGGGCAACCTCCTTTGAGCAAGCTCAATACAAAATAACTCTTCGATGCTTTCATTAGCCTCAACACATACTTATATACCAAGTCTGATCTAAACAACTATTACCCCCCATGAATGTGGGATAAGTCAACATAATAACTAGATAACTTAACAATTATTACTTACTCCCCATGAATATGGGATAATTCAACATAGTGATGGGACGACTTACAAAGCATATGTGTCCGATAAAATATACTAACAAAATAAAGAGGAGGGTTGACACGGGTTCTTAATATCCCCTCCCTCTTAAAAAAAAGCTTTGTCCTCAAAGCTTTAGATGTGGAAACTATTGCTGAATCTGAAGGAGTGGTTTCCATGTAGCATCCTCTGGTTGCATGTTGTGCCACTGAATTAAGACCTTTGTGATGGACCGATAGCAAAGCTGATAAGTGCGCTTATTGAGGATGGCCGTCGGATCTGAAATGATGGATCCTTCATTATCCTGTTCTGGTAAAACAATTTGTGCTCTGATGTTGGTGCCAATCACTTCCTAAATGTGAGAAGAAGGAGGAAGTGCCAATTTATAAGAAACAGACCCAATCTTCTGAAGAAATGTATATGGACTAGAGATCTTTGGAGCGAGTGTTTGGTTCCCTTTGAGTTTCAAGGAGGATTGCTTGTAAGGCTGCAGACGAAGAAAAACCATGTCACCGACATGAAAAGTGCACTCAGAACGGTGCTGATCGGCTTGGTGTTTCATGCGGGTTTTGGCCATGTGAATATTGTCCTGTAGAAGGTGAAGAATCTGATGTCGGTTTCGAAGAACCATGTCAACGGCCTGAACTAGTGAACTGATGGGGGTGTATGGAAGGAGTACTAGAGGTGTGTGACCATAAACTGCTTCATATGGAGTCATTTGAGATGTAGTATGGTCGAAACTATTGTACCACCATTCAGCGAGAGGGAGCCACTTTTCCCACAGATGTTGTGCTTCATAGGTGAAACAACGAACATAAGTTTCCCAATATTTGTTGATGATTTCATTCAGACCATCTATTGGTGGGTGATAAACTGAACTCATACTCAGTTTGTTGTCAATAAGGAGAAAATGACTTGTGAAAGGTGCGTTGCGGTTTGAGAGCACAAAAATGATGATATTTGGAGAGTGTAATGAATATAAAATAAATTATTAAATAGATTAGTTAATTATGAAAGGGTGTGGCCCTTCACGCTCAAATCCTATAAAGGCAAGCCTCCATTGTACATTTTACCCATCATATAATATATTATTTACTATTCATATTCATTATTACAATGATAGTCGAATTCGACTAACGGAAAACCAGATCCGGTTGCTCCATTTGGTATCAGAGCTCGGATTCAGCTCGTTTGACCTAAGCTCGGACTCGGCTCATAAATCCTTGATTTCTTCCACTGCTCCATTTCACCACCTATCACTTCATCCCAATGCTGCCCGCTTGTCACTTCATCCAAGTGCTGTAAAAACAAAAAACAAAATAAAAAACAAAAAAACAATAAATAAATAAATAAAAAACAAAAATAAAAAAAACCCAACGTTGCTACCAATCTGCAACGCCGCCACCACTCTACTACACCGTCACCTTCCATATCTTCCTTCCCACTTCACAACGCTTCCCCCGCTCTCCACCCAACTGCTTCACAGCCGCTCTCACCCTTCGTCCCTCCCATCCACGCCGCCATTCCTCACTGCCCTTGCGCCTCCATCGACTGCTCCTTGCGCGCTCAACCTTTTCTTCTGTTCTTCCACCACCAGCATTCTTCACGCTCACCCTACATGCCTTCACCTCCCAATCTCACTTCATACCTCCACCTCCTAAGCACCCAATCGCCCCCACGCTGCCATACCTTCACCTCTATTTCCATTCCTCCTTGTTGCTCCTTCATCTCCACGTGCCCAGCTCCATTGCAGCCTAGCTCCCACACGCCCGTTGCTCCTCTGCTTCCACCATCATCATTGCCCCATTTCCACGACCTACATAAACCAAACCAAAAAGAAAACAATATATTATATAATATAATATTGTAATATATTTATAATTATATATTTAAAAAAAAATCCAAGATTATATTTTTAATATAATATTTGTTTAAAAGAAAAAAAACTATATACAAATATAATATAGTTTATAATATATATATATATCTATATATATATATTAATTTTTCCAAGGAAAAAAAAATTTAATATTAATTAATTAATTAATTAATATATTATTAGCGCCAAAATAGCAGTAAAATACACACCTCCGCATACAAGGTTCAACACCATGGCGGAGCTAAGAGAGCAAATCGAAAAAATGGAGAAGGACATAAAGTCCCTTGTCGCTGACCTAAAATGCGTGAAAGAAAAGATGCAAAATAACAATACATTACTCAAAGATGAGCTTGTTGTGGTACAAGAAAGGAGTCTCAACAACAAACTTGACATCCTGAACGAAAAACAAATAGACTTGGATGAAAAAATGAGTACCGTGATGCAAAACATAAACACCATAACACTGAACATGACCACCATGACGCAAAACCATAATACATTATTCAAGATGTTACAAAGGTTCATACCCAGGCCAGGCCATGTTAACAGTCCAGACATGCTAGATGCATCATTTCATGTTGCCATCTAGGAAACACTCGCAAAGAATCAAGAATATTTGTAAAAAGAAATAAAGATTAACAATGCGACACTTAAGCAAGAGATAGAAACACAAGTACTACCAGATATGGAGGCACGATTAAACAACAAAATAGATGCTATAAGTAAGATAGTAGAGAAAAGAAAAACTAAAAATCATCGCCAACAACGAAGCAATTCAGATATGTCACTTTCATCATCCAGCAGTTTCGAGCCACCATCAAACCATAAGGCAAAAGGAAATCAACGTCACCCTTACAAAGTGCACCCACCTAAGGCAAAAATAGAGTTGTCGAAATACAATGGGAGTGAAGAACAATCTGTTGCTTGGCTAAACAAAGCAGAAGAATACTTCAACATTTACAACATTCAATCTGATGAGGAGAAGGTGAAATATGCGTCAATGCATATGGAAGGGTACGCCTATAATTGGTACTTATGGTGGAAGAGAGATAATTTTACCCACACCTGGAACTTGTTCAAAAATAATTTTTTTAATAGGTTTCAAGGAATCAAAGAAGATCAATTTTTCAGTAAACTTACCAAACTACAGCAAATCAGAAACGTTGAGGAATTCACTCATCAATGGGAATCCTTATCAACGCGAGTATTTGGGTTGTCTGACAAGCAAAGACTCGAAACCTATTTAGGAGGTCTTAAACCACACCTCCAAAAAGATTTAAAGTTACATGACATACCTAATGTAGAAGTAGCAAGACGTAAAGCAAAAGCCGTAGAACGCAAATTGGAAGGAATAAAAACAAAAGACGATAGCCATTATCGACAAGAAAAAGAGACACAATGTAGGTACTGTGCAGATACGTGGTCTGCTGGCCATCAATGCCACAAACCTCAATCATACGCCTACGAAATGGAAAATAGATCAAAGTCATCTAAGGTTACTCTGAAAATAAAAATAAAAAGAAGAAAAACTTATGTCATCAATGCGGTGATGATTGGACCCCTGGTCATAAATGAAGGAACAATGAGACAATACAGTGCAAAATCATCAATGGAAAGGAAGTGCAAGTCTCTGCACAAGAGACCTCATCTGATTCTAATACCAACACTGAGTCAGAATGAAGAACGACACTAGGAAAAAACTTAAGCTTTGAGGACAAAGCTTCCTTAAAGGGAGTGGCAATGTAACGAATATAAAATAAATTATTAAATAGAGTTGTTAATTATGAAAGGGTGTGACCCTTCATGCTCAAAGCCTATAAAGGTGAGCCTCCATTGTACATTTTACTCATCATCTAATATATTATTTACTATTCATATTCATTATTACAATGATAGTCAGATTCGACCAACAGACAACCGGATTCGGTTGCTCCAAAGAGCCGATCAACAACAACCCAGATTACGGTCTTCCCTCCATATTTAGGGAGCCCATTGAATGAAAACCATCAAAATATATGTCCAAATCCTTGTAGGGATGGACAAAGGTTCGAGCAATCTGAAAAGGAGTGTAGTTTCACCTTGGTGGCGCTGACAAAGAGCGCATTCAGAAACCATCTGTTGAATTTCTCGTTTCATTCCCTTCTAAAAGAAGTGACATCGTGCCCTCTCATATGTTTTCATGAACCTAGAGTGCCCTACTGATGGAGAAGCATGGAGTTCATATAAGACTGCATGTTTAATATCTGTACTTTGGGGAAGCACCAGATGACCCTTGTATCTCAGAGAAGATCCATCCCAAGAGAAATGCAGTACCACAGAAGGGTTACTGGCCAACGATTCGATGATTTCAGATAATGAGGAGTCATTGACATAGTCTTGCTGAACAGAGTGTAACCAAGTTGGAATAGGCATAGAAATAGTTGAAAGAGAGACAGGGGCATCAGATGTGTGGGAAAGAGTATCAACCACAATATTGTCCTTAGCCTTCTTGTAATTGATCTCATAGTCATAACCCCTGAGTTTACTAACCCATTTCTGTTGTGTTGGGGATGACACCTGTTGTTCTAGGAAATATTTCAAACTATGGTGATTAGTCTTGATGCAGTAAGGATTCCCTAAGAGATATGGCCACCACTTCTGTACTGCATGCAAAATAGTCATCATTTCCTTCTCATATGTGGAGGTGGATAAATTCTTTCCAAGAAGGGTTTTACCGGTGAATGCCATGGGATGTTCATCTTGAAAGAGGATGAAACCAAGTCCATTTTCGCAAGCATCACTCTCAAGAGTGAAGGGCTTGGAAAAATCAGGCATCTGAAGGGTGCATCGAAATGAAAGATCCAGGGGAGTATTTGAGACTACCGAAGGTTGCATATTAATGAAATGGAGTTGAGTGATGACACCATGTGAATTCTGCTTAAGGATCGTTTCCATGCAATGTGAACTAATGATGTTGAGAGACCCTAGTTGTAAGCCATTGAATGTGTGTTTTTTCCCATTCACTAAAAAATGCATCCAGAGTTCAACAAAATCCCATAAGATGGGTCCAAGTGTGCATAACCATTGAGTTCTCTAAATCACAGAAAAACCTCCTAGGGGTATGGAAAACATGTTAGAGTGCAAGTTATAATGTCCAATAGAGATACACACACTGTGACGCTTTCCTTTGTAAGGTAAGGTGGTCCCATTAGCAACCATGACTTTAAAGTTGGAGAAAGGATGGACAAAACAATCAACTTGTTTAGCAATCTGAGGGTCAATAGGTGGCTGCGGAATGTCGACCTGATCATCTACTCGATCCTGAGCAGCATCACAATTTTCAAGTGCAGGTGGAGAAGCGACATCCAAGAAATAGGGCTTGTATTCATTACATTGATGTCCCCAGGTGAATTTATCATCGCAATCATAACAAAGTCCTTTTTCCCTATGTGCTCGCATCTCAGCTTCAGACAAATGCTTGATGGGAGTGGTTCTAGGAGTCAAAGGGATTGGATGTCTTTGGGGAACCATATTTTTGAATGGAACAAAAGTGGATTTGGGGCATTGTTAAGCCCTAATCTTGTCCTCCGCCAACTTAGCCAACCCTAGGATTTCCATCATTGTGTTGGGACAGAACATTGTAACGTCAGATTGGATTGTATCCTTAAGACCACTGATAAAACAACTCCTGTAGAATGCATCAAAAAATACTTCTGTGTGCTTGGCTAAGTTCTCAAATTCTGTCTGATACTCTCTCACAGTGCAAGTCTGGCGAATTTTGGTGAGTGCTCCTATGAATTCATCAAAACCACTAGGGCCAAATCGGTGCAAAAGGAGTTGGAAAAAATCTGTCCATTGGGGGGCTCTTCATGATCCTTGATGTACCAACAGAACCATTGAAGGGCTTCACGTTCCAAACGGAATGATGCAAGTGGGACTTTGGTGACATCAAAAGTGTTATGCATATTAAAGTATTGTTCTGCTTTGTGTATCCATCCACTTGGATCATCACCATTGAAGCAAGGGAATTCAATCTTTAGTCCACAAAAGTTGCTGGAAGCAGAGAACACAGTGCCTGCAAAAGACTCAGGCTATTGCCGGTTGCTCATGGCTAAATACTAAAGATGGAGGTCAAGAAATCTCGGATCCAGATCTTTGAGTTTTGTCTTGAGGATGACAAGCTCTTCTTCCATTTTTCTATTTGCTCCTACGTGGGGAACAACCATAAGCAAGTTTTTTTTTTCAATGTTTTTTTGTTTTGTGTTTTTTATCGAAAATGGGCGGAAAAACAAAAACAGAAAGGGTTTTAGAAAAGGAAAATTTTGAGTTGGGAAAAACACGAGTGGGTAACTAGGTTGTGGACAATTTCTAAGGGACAAAGGAAACAAAAAATGTGAATTTCAAAAGCAGGTTGAAAGAAGAAAATGGAATTTTGGGCTTCGGGAAGTGGACTTGGGATAGGGTCCTCAATGAATGAAATATGTAGAATGGAATGACAGGGGTTATAGTGAATTTCCAAGGCAAACAGAGCTAAATCAAGGAATATATGGTTGAAGAATTTACTTTTATTTATTTTTTGGCTGAAGAAATGATATGTGGCGGTGCTAGAAAGATGTGCTTTATCAACTTGAATTGGGGTAAATGATCTGTGACAATTCTAGAATTCTGCGTGTTATCAACTGTAAATAGATATGGACCCCAGGTATGTTCGACTTCCTAATGGTTTAAAGGTATTCGCTCGACCACCAAGGCTGTCTCAGGGTTGAGTATTGGGGCAGTATCCCTCACTTCACAGCGCAGGTAAAACTGCTAATCGCTTGGCCAAAAACGACAGCTCTTTGGTTTTCCTCATGGATGGAAATCTAGTCAATCTGGTGGGGGTCGTTGCCCTTTTCGTTTGGCAGGTCCTCTCAATGGCCAGCTACTTCGAGGTTCTTGTGGTACTCCTCACAATGAGTTTTAGGGCTATTCCCAAGTACTTCCCACAGTTAAGTGGATAGGGTTTATTCCCTGATCCGAATGAAAAACACCGCTGCAAGAAGAAGAACTACTGCAATAATCACAGTGCCAGAAATTCCACCCAATGCTAAAAAACTCATAATTAGAGCTAGGTTTTTTAGATGAAAACTTTTAAAATGAGCATAACCCGATCTATATTGCTCAAAATCGCTATTATAGCCTATTTTTGGAACTAGAGCAGCCACTCTGCTTTTACCCACAAACTCGGAATAGAAATCTGGGCACCTAATCAAAACATTTTCGCTCTGCAATTTCCGTAGAAGCCACTGAAATTCTGAAAAATTGATGATTTTAAATTCGCGATATCTCCACTTTTAGAATTCCAAATGAGATGATTTTTTTTTGAAACTACGTATTTTTGAAAAAGGAATTAAAATATTCAACTTATTTTTCTTTAATCTGCATAGAAAGTTTCAAAAATGGATGTGAAAGTCGCCGCCCAATTTTTCCCTTTTTTTCCAAAAAAAAAAAATCCCACTTGTGCCAAGGAAAGTGCTCTGATACCAAATGTGGAGAACCTCCTGCAATGAACAATCAAAATACACGATATAACAGAAATATTGGAGCACAAAAGATATTTTATTTATCACGGCCCACTTCGAGGGGCAATCTCTTTTGAGCAAGATCAATACAAAATAACTCTTCGATACTTCCATTAGCCTCAACACATACTTATATACTAAGTCTGATCTAAACAACTATTACCCCCCATGAATGTTGGATAAGGAAACATAATAAGTAGACAACTTAACAACTATTACTTACTCCCCATGAATGTGGGATAATACAACATAGTGATGGGACAACTTACAAAATATATGCGTCCGATAAAATATACTAACAAAATAAAGAGGAGGGTTGACACAGGTTCTTAACATTTGTATCTCGATAAACCCAATTGTGTTGTCTTGGATAAATCTTGATAAATCCTTGGTTATGTGTGAGTCTGCTAGTGTTCCCTTATTCCTTGTGGGAAACACGCCCAGCTCAGGAGTAGCAGTGTTGCTGAGAGATTAATGAGCACACTGGCCTATGGCTGGGTGGAACGTTGCATCGAAGTAGCTAGTTGCGAGACAAGATTCTTTCAAGATAAGTATTCTTGTCTATCTTATCTCTGCAACTGTATATGTGTTTATGAATTAATATGAACATGTTAAATGTTGTGAATGAATGAATTTTGCTTTTGTTGTATGTTAATAATTTATGCATCTGTGTATCTTTAAGTTCAATGCATTTTTATATTTACGTTCATGGAATTTACATTTCCTGGATTAGATAGCAGCGATAGTCGCGTACTCTCTCTGGTAGATGGGTGGGGACGTGACAGTGTGGTATCAGAGGTGATGTTGCAGCTTTGGGCCTCAATGGGCCATGAAGAGCAGCTAACAAAGGAGGAATCAATGTCTGTGTTCAGCAGAAGGAAAAGAAGCAAAACAAAAAAAAAATTTAGAATTTTTTTCTAAGTGTGGAATTCACCTATGTCAGCTCAGTTAGTTGAAGTGGAGCCGATGCATGTTGGCTGATTTAGCTGATGCAAGCCAATACACGTTGGGTGGAAGCTGAGATTTCTACTAACAGCAGAAGAAAAGATGGAAAATTTTTCAATTTTTTTCTATGAATGGGCATGTCGGCTAAGTTTGTTGAAGTGAGCCGATACATGTCGACAGGGAACGGAGATGTGAGCCAATGCGTGTCGGTTGAGTCGAGCCAACGGGAAGAAAAGAAAAGAAAATTGAAATTGGCAGAAATTGGAGAATTTTACCAATACGTTGGTTGATTTCCGTCGACGCACATCGGAAAAATTTGGGAGTTCTAGCTGCAACGCATCGGGTGGAAGGTCAAAATTTTTCTGACGCGGAAGAAGGCTTGGCAAGTTCGTTGACCAGACGAAACTTAAAAAAATTTCCGCAACGGCGACAGTTTTGGCAAGTTGCCGATCAGAAAAAAAGAATTGAAATTTTTCCGCAACAGCGGCAGTTTTGGCAAGTTTCCAACCGAAAGAAAAGTAAAAAATTTCCTAACGCAGTGGATGAAAGTCAAAAAAAAATTCAATGCAGTGGATGAAAGTCAAAAAAAATTTCGATGCAGCGAAAGGTTCAATAGGAAGGAATCGGGGGGAAAGCCCCCTTGACCCCCATCGCCCACCTAAGACAATTGTTCTTTGTGAAAAGAAAATTCTGTGTTTTGACAAAGTTGTCAATATATGAATTTTCCAAATGCAGGTAAGTAATGTATAAATTCATGTGAATGTTATGCAGCTAACAATTTTGTTTATTAACAGATTTTGCAAAATTATAGTCACCTTCAAACGCAATATTCCACATAGTGCAGTTCAGTAAAGTTGGGTTTTGGTTGAGCCATGAGAACCTATAGCATGAAGGATGTACATGATCCCTATGAACATGAGGAAGATGTCATGGGAGAAAACATATGTGTGGGGAATACTAAGACAGAGTCTAATGGGAGAATATTTCAAGACACTCCCCCAGATTTTGCAGCCACCATGAGAATCCTAAGGGCGGAGATGAAAAGCTGTAGGGAAGATAATGAAAAATTAGTTAAGGATCGGGAGGAGCAGAATCAACTGAATGCATCCATGTTGGAAATTTTGACAGACATCCAGAGGTAGATGAACTCTGGAGACCGAGCAGTAAGACCAGAAGGTAGTAAGAGCACTGTTACAAGAAGAAAGACATCTCCTAGTGGGTCATCTAACTATGAAGGATCCACTAGCGGTTCAAGTTCTTCCTCTCACAAGAATGAGAGGAATAGGAATTACCAGAACCATTCACGCAATCAAATTAAGAAGGTAAGGCCGCCTACCTTCAATGGTGAGGTAAAGAATGGACAAGAAGTTGAAGCTTGGCTTCTTGGGATGAGAAAATATTTCCAAGTCCAAGACTACTCAGGAAATATGAAGGCTACGGTAGCCATATTCAATTTGACTGGAAGAGCATCCATATGGTGGGAGAACTTCAGGCAAGTGAATAAGATTAATGAAAGGAAGATTGTGTGGAAATAGTTCAAGAAGTATTTTAAGCAGAAGTACCTCTCTAAAAGGTACTATGATGATAAGATCAAAGAATTCCATGAGTTGAGATTGGGCCTATAGACCATGGAAGAGTATGCAAATACGTTTTTGGAGTTGTTGAGGTATGTCAGGTACATTAAAGATGAGAAGGTGAAAATCTAGCGTTTCCTGAGTGGGTTGCCTTAGTCTTACAAAGACAGAATTGAGTTTATGAATCTATAACTCTTGAAGACGAAATAAGGAAAGATAAGTATTGCTATGAGAAAAGCAAGGGAAGACCTGATTATCAAAACACATGGAAGGATAGGAAGAGTAAGAATTCTGACCAAAGGAAGAAAGGTTTCAAACCTTCTAACTTTAGGAATCAACAGAAGCAACCAACACAAGCTGTGAGTAAGCCAACTAAAGTGATGGGAGAGAAGCCAAAGAATCCACAATAGAACAAGGAACCTATCCAATGTTGGAAGTGTGGAGGACCCCACATGCACAGGAATTGTCCACTTAGGGATGGGAATGCAAGGCCAGCTTATAGCATTTAAGAAGCAAAGACAATGGGTCAAGTGTTAAGAGCCCACCCTAGGATTTATGCAGCGCTGGTGGACCACCAGGAACATCACCAGTCAACTGTGGTTGAAGTTGCAGGTAATATTATTGAGCAATCTATTTCTATTTTGATTGACCCTGGTTCTACTCACAGTTACATTACTCCAAGAGTAGTGGATATTTGTGCTTTTAAGAAAGTAAAGCATAGCAAATATTGGTTAGTTCAGCTAGCCACTGGAACTAAGAGAAAGGTTAGTGAAGTGGTAGAGAAATTTCCATTGGTTATGAATGGATTGGTCACTTGTGTATATCTGAATGTTCTACCACTTGGTTCCTATGATGTTCTCATTGCAATGGATTTGTTAGAAGCTCACAGGGTGAAGCTTTACTATTATAATAAGACTTTTGAATGCATGGATGAAGAAGGGAACCCAATACTTGTAAGAGGCATTCAAAAGGTGATTTATGTGAGGCGGATTTCAGCAATGCAGTTGAAGAAGTTCTGTAGGAAAGGTTGACAGTTGTATGCATTTCATATTTTGGAGGCATCAGAGAATGAAACTCCTAGGTGGGAGGACTATCAAGTGTTGCTGGAATTCAGGGATGTTTTTCTTGATGAATTTTCAGGGCTTCCTCCAAATAGAAACATTGATTTCACAATTGAAATTGTGCCAGGATCAACACCAGTGTCCAAGACACCCTATAGAATGAATACACCAGAAATTCTAGAGCTGAAGATGGAACTGCAAGAGTTGCTGGAGAAGAAGTATATCAGGCCAAGTGTGTCTCCTTGGGGAGCACCAGTTCTGTTTATGAAGAACAAAGATGGTACACTCGGGTTGTGTATTGATTACAGATAGTTGAACAAATTCACTGTGAAGAACAAATACCCTTTGCCTAGAATTGATGACCTCTTTGATCAAATGAGAGGAGAAAAGGTATTTTCCAAGATTGACTTGTGGTATGGTTACAATCAGGTGAGAATCAAGGATGAAGACATTCATAAGACAGCCTTCAGGACAAGGTATGGACATTATGAGTTTGTAGTGGCACCATTTGGTCTCACAAATCCACTAGCTACATTTATGTTCCTTATGAATAGTGTCTTCAGCAGGTCTTTGGACAAGTTTCTTCTTATTTTCCTTGATCACATCCTTATTTATTCTAAGAATGAGGAAGAGCATGAAGAACATTTGAGACCGACATTGCAATTACTTAGAGAGCATATGTTGTATGCAAAGTTGAGAAAGTGTGACTTCTATAAGGATAGGATTCATTATTTGGGTCACATTATCTCAAAATAGGGTATATTTGTGGACCTTGAGAAGATTGAGGCCATTATGAATTGGCCTACTCGAAGAAATGTGACAAACGTAAGATATTTTATGGGGCTTGTAGGATACTACAAGAGATTCATTGAAGGATTCTCCAAGGTTGCACATCCACTCACTTCTTTGTAAAATAACTGAATAAAGTTTGAATGGACACCGTGGTGTGAAGAAACATTCCAGAAGTTGAAGAATCTTCTCACAAGTGCACCAGTATTGAAGATTGCAGGCCCAGAAAAATATTTTGTGGTGTGTACTGATGCATGTGGTCAAGGGCTTGGAGGAGTCCTTATGCCAGACAACCATGTGATATGTTATGAGTCAAGAAAGATAAAGGAGCATGAGAAGAACTATGCCACTCATCATCTAGAACTTGCAGCCAAAGTACATGCTCTCTAGGTGTGGAGGCATTACCTGATGGGAAGAAGATTTGAGCTAAGGACAGACCATTGTGGTCTGAAGTATTTGTTTGATTAGCCTACTCTGAATGCTAGGAAAGTGAGATGGCTGGAGTTTTTATGTGAGTTTGATTTTGAAATCAAGCACATAAAGGGAAAACCGAATAAGGTAGCTGATGCACTCAGCAGGAAGGTGCAGCAAATGCATGTGGCAGCCATTAGTATTTTCCAATCGGAGTTGAGGCAGTAGATTGTTAATCATGTTGTTGAAGATGAATGGTATGCACAGGTAAAAGACAAGTTGCATCATCAAAGCCTTGAAAAGAAGTATGAGGAATATAAATTGGAAGATGATGGAATTCTTACCTATAAGAACATAATTTATATTCAAAATGTAGCATATTTGAGGAGAGTTGTTATGTATGAGATCCATCAAGCTCCATATTCTGGTCACCCAGGATATCAAAAGACAATTGCTACAGTTAGAAAGCAGTACTTTTGGCCAGAAATGAAAAAGGACATGGCTGAATATATTTCAAGGTGCATGAAATGTTAGCAGGTGAAGCTTGAGCATCAACACCCAGTAGGTTTGTTGCATCCTTTGCTAGTTCCAGAATGGAAATGGGAAGTTATTTCCATGGATTTTATTATAGTATTTCCAATGAATTGGAGACAACATGATTCCATCATGGTTGTGGTGGACAAGTTGAAAAAGGTAGCACATTTCATACCAGTTAAGTCCACACATAAGACTGATGACATTGCAAAAATATTCATGAAGGATATTTTCGAATTGCATGGATTTCCTAAGGAAATAATCTCGGACAAAGATGTCAAGTTCACTTTCGATTTCTTGAAGGGTTTGTTTACATATTTCGGTACAAAACTAAACTTGAGCACTGCCTACTATACTGAGATTGATGGGAAGATAGAGAGAGTTAACCAGGTGCTTCAATACATGCTTCGCATGTATGTGATGGACAAACCAACCAAGTGGGAATATTATTTACACTTGGTATAATTTGGGTACAATAACAGACAACAAGCATCATTAGGAATGAGTCCATATGAAGCCGTGTATGGCAGAAGGTGTAGGGCACAAGTGACATGGGATAATCCAGTGAACAAGATTGTGCTTGGTCCAAAATTGCTAAAGGAGATTGAGCACGAGGTTGTAAAGATCAGGCATAATCTGAAAGCAGCCCAGGAAAGACAAAAAATATATGCAGATAAGCATAGGGTGAACAGAGAATTCATTATTGGGGATCATGTTTACCTCAGAGTGAGGGGAAAGAAAATTTCCTTGAAGCTTGGAAGTTGTGTCAAGCCGTCTCCTAGATATTGTGGGTCGTTTGAAGTGCTTCAAAGAATAGGGACAGTTGCATATAGAATTGCATTGCATGCTATCACTAGAGCTCATAATTTTTTTCATGTTTCTTTGCTTAAAAAATATGTACATGATCCTAACCATGTAATAAATTGGGATGTGATTCAGGTGGGACTCGAGGGAGAGTTCCAAATCAAGCCAATGTGCATCCTTGACAGGAAGGTCACAATGCTTCGAAATTGATCCATAGGGCAAGTAAAGGTGCAATGGGAGAACCACATTCCTGAAGAGGCTACGTGGGAGCTGGAGGATGCCATATGATTGGCACATCCATTTTTGTTCAATTCTACGTAGCACTAAGGGCGGTACCAGCTTAGCATTTTGTTCAATTTTGTAAAGCACTGAGGATAATGTTGTTGAAGGCGGAGGGGAATGTAACACCCTGGGTTTGACCTTGTTGGCAATAAATATTTATATTATGTATATATTGTAATTACTCATGGTGTAGAGCAGAAGGAAAAATCCCCACCATCGATTTACCATTTTATGTTTAAGCGATTTAAATCGATGCCGATGGTATTTCGTGCTAGCCAGCACATTATAATTTTGGACATCATGTAAATATGCAATTTAATTAAAATACCCACAACCAACTACGTCAATGTAACATTAAAAGAGATGGGGGCGTGATTTCCTAAGGATAAGGGGGAGAAATATTCAAACCTTTGGCCCAATGGGGAAAAGCAAAATGTCAAAGGGTGAAACCATCAAATTGTCAACTACCCATTTTGTCTCTTGTGCCTAATCATTTAATTCTACCTGAAATTGGTTGAGTTAGTTATTGCATGGGATGGGCAAGGTATGGAGGTCAATATTCGAATTGGGTAGAGCACCAATTTTTGGAAAAACATGTTTTGACTAATGAGCCAAGTAAATGCCCATATTTGCTACCCATTCCCTCATGCATCCATGGTTTTTTCTTCCCCACATTTTTGGAGCTCCTGGGCATTCTCCATGGACGTTTTTGCAACGATCTTCATTTTTCCCATGGATGGGAAGTGGTTTTATTGACATTCAGTGGTTGGGATCTTTGATGCCCATTTTTTTGTTTTTTCTGCATTCCCAAGATTGGGAATTATGTGTTTTTAGTGTTTTATAGACAATGGGGGACATATACACAAATTTAGGGACTGAGGGAGTCGTTTTTTCCCATGTGAATCCATAGAACATTTTTGGAAATCGAATTTCTCTCCCAGGGTCGTTTCCCCCCATCTACAAATTTGCTTTGGCTCCCAAGTCATTTTTCATCATGCCCGAATCTTGCAATTGTTGTGTATGTTACTGTTGTTTGGTCTAAACTAGTTTGGAGGGGAAATGTGGTAAGAATAGCTTGATAAACCTAGCATGAGAAGGAACCTCACAGACAGAGCTAGGGGGTTGTCTTTCTTATTTGCACACCCTGAATAGCACTGGAAGGGAAGGCACAGCCTGAGGGACTGTGTAGCAGAGAAGGGGATGCTTCCTAGTGTCGGGGGTGTAGATGTTTTAGAATCTAGGCTAGATTTGGTGAAGGTTTCCATAGCTCGGTGGTTGAGCTCACTAGCTTAGCATTCAACCTTTCCAACTTCTTTATAGCCGGATAAACCCAACTATGTTGGCTCATATTGATAAATCCTTGGCTATGTGTGAATTTGCTAGTGTTCCCTTATTCCTTATGGGAGTCATGCCCAGCTCAGGGGTGGTAGTGTTCCTGAGATATTAATGAGCACACTAGCCTATGGTTGGGTGGAATGTTGTAGCGACGTAGCTGGTTGCAGGACAATCTTCTTTCAAGATAAGTACTCTTGTCTATTTTATCTTTGCAACTGTATATGTGTTTATGAATTAATATGAACATGTTAAATGTTGTGAATGGATGAATTTTGCTTCCGATGTATGTTAATAATTTATGCATCTGTGTAGCTTTAAGTTCAATGAATTTTTATATTTACGTTCAAGGGATTTACACTTCCCGGATTAGCTAGCAGCAATAGTTGTGTCCTCTCTCTAGTAGATGGGTGGGGACATGACAATTTATTAACTCCATGATCCATTTTTCTCTTCTAGAACCCTATGGGAATCTTAACTTATTTTTTTACCATATATGGAATGTTCACACAAATTGAACTCCAATAAAAAATCAAGAATACCTTCTACCATACATTTACCATGTAATGCTCGAAGGCCCTTCTCTCCAATATATCCTAGTCTTTGATGCCACAAAATTGTATTGTTTATAAGGACAACATGATCATGTCTTCTTTATTTCTATCCTTATGAATAAAGGACTTGTTACACTGATCATTAAAAGTTCTTCCAAACAACTTGTACATAGTTCTAATCTAACATATCAACATCAATGCCATTTCTCCTTGAACCATATCACACGTGCCCCTTTCAAATACAAAATACACACTTGCATCACCCATTTTACTTACATATTTTAGGGTTTTTTCCAAATATATAATGTGTAGAATACCAAGAAGATTTGTAATCCTTTCATATTTGAGGAGTAACTTGACAACAGTATGCCCTATGATTTTGGTTTTAGGGTTAGCCCCGCTTGACCCCCCTTTATTTGGGAATCTACAAAGAGTACAACATTATCTCACAAAGAGATGCATTTTTAAAGTCCCTTAATGGTATTTTAGTGACTTTGTAAATGCATTGAATCATATAGAAGACCATAACTAAGATGATGTGTATAATGTTAAACTTGTTTATTTGTCCTACAAGAACTTGACCATTGACTAACATGAATAGAAGTTCCAAGGCCTTGAGTCCAAGGATAAATTATTATCAAAATTGGGGTGTGACATTTGATATTTAAAATACATGAATAAAAAATTAATTTGAGGTAAAAATGTTGAAACCTAACTCCTTTGCTAAATACATTATTATATCTCTAAGAGGACATACTCGTGCTGAAGTTATTAATACAAAAATCTTGGATATTATATAAGGGGTTATACATAGGATAAGAAGGGAAAAAATGAAGAGGGAAAAAATAAAATGCCACAATCAAAGCATGTAGTTGTCAGTCTACAGAAAACTCTAATCTTTCGTCATTGAACCACACTGTAAATCCTCTCAACCCTAGTTTAAGGGAAATGTTTATGACACTAATGTTTTTTGAAACAATACCTTCACTGCTCTAATTATTAGTGTGTCATGATACTCTTCTTATGTTCTCAAGAAGAGTATCTATCACTAGAGGGTGGCATGTATAAACTAAGAGGTCACTGAGAAGCTACCTTGATCCATGGAATGCTTACTCACATAAAACTATAAATCCCTACCACATGTGAGCAAGGTAGTCATAATATTGATCAAGAAGGATGCAACCTTTAGTGAAGATACAACTCGAGAAATTTCCAACTTGAAGAAACATATGAAGAAGTCGTAGCCCCCAAAGCTGCAGAACTGATGAAGGAAGTTAACCTTCTCATGATGACAAGATTCTGGAAGAACATGATATGTTCGAGACCCATCAATATCTCCACATGAATATCTCACAAAAGAGAAATCCAGCTTGGGTCTATGATATTATTCAAGAAACAGAAAGTAATGGTGCTCAAGAAGGATCCACAAAGCATAGAAAGATTCCAAAGACATTTCTTAGTTATGTGGCTTTGATGTTTGATCTTGTAGATAAATAACCTACTTCTTTTGAAGAAAATGTTCAAAATAAAGAATGGGTAGAAGCTGTGACGAAAGAATACCAATCCATAATGAATAATGATGTATGGGAAATACTTCCCAATCCAGAAGGACAAAGTGTGGTACCCTCCAAATGTATCTACAAGATAAAACATACAGTTGATGGAAGTATTGAGAAGTACAAAGCCATATTTTTGTCCCAAGGATTATCTCATAAGTAAGGAATTTATGATGAAGAGACATTTTCTCCGATAGCAAGGTAAACTTCTATCAAAACCATCATGGCATTGGTGTTAGTATTAAATAATCCTCAATTGTCCATATATGTTAGGATTATGTAATCCTCCCTTGTCCATATATAGTCTATTTAATCATCTTTTGTAGCTTAGGGAGACATTATTAATGTACTAGAGTGTGGGGAACACATATAGAGGTTAACTACCACTTGATGCATGTTCATTCATAAGTTTATGTGCCTCTGAGACCAATCACTAGATTATAGGATCCACTCTTAGTGCTACCAACAACCTACATTAGTTGTTTGTGGTAGGTAGGTAGTTATGTTGAGTCAAATTTCAGTTACATTAAGTTAGATCACTCTCAGTTAATCTAGCGCCAGTTTTGCATGGATGTATGGGGATGTAGCGCCTTTTTCCACCTACCTCATCATTTTAATTGGTTTATTTAATTTAACTGATTGTTGGACAGATTTAAACATCAGGAGTTAGACTAGTTGCTCCCATGCAGTGATTTAGACACTCTCAGTTAGCTAGTTAGTCGGTTTTAGTTCGTAGATTCGAATCTCATCCACATGATTCAAATTCTACTTATTGTAACACTATTGTATAATGCTGGGGATAATGAAGATTAATGTTGTAATTAACCTATCAATTTTGATCATATTTGTCTCAAATTTCTCTTGTTCAATGTACATTGGTATTGATATTCCATTGCACAATTATACTTCACAATTGTTCTCAGATCAATGGTTCAATAATTTAAATTGGTATCAAAGCTGAGGTCTCAATTTCAATTCCCCGGATCTACGACGGAGGGGGGGGGGTGTTGGAGTATTGTTACAACGGTATGGTATAACCATCACACCTCTAGAAATATAAAAGTTGTGGACTAACTTCCACTCCTGATAATAGGGCCTTGTGCTTGGTTTCATTTGTTCATTAACATCTGTAGGTTTTGGTGTAACAGTAAACCTTACATGGTATCAGATCCATGTTCATGCTAGAAGCAAGGCTTGACCGATCTCCATTGTACACTAGAAGTAGTTGAGATTCCACATAAATCATGGAATGATAGCCTTTCTCCCTCTAAATTATGTTCAAAGAAGTCTATTAGGTATGACAGACTCTGAAAAGGTGTGCATGTCAAGGTGGAAAGGTTTGAAACTGACATGATTCTGAATTGATTTGGGTTTTCCAGTGTTATTTGTAGGTACCTACATAGCTTCCTTAGGAATTGACTAAATTAGCATATAGAATAATGGATTCTTCATCTCTCGTACCCAGAATCCTTACACCCTTCAACTACATTGATTGGAGGGAAGATATGTAGGTATCCTAGCTTAAGCTTGGTATGTTTAGGATCACAATGGGTAGAGAAACTAAGCCCTAGGATTATGTTGAGAAGAGAAAAATTTTGAATCATCTTGATGAGGCCTTCAACATCATATGCACTCATATCTCTAGGGATCTTTTGTTCCACCTTGATGGACTAAGGACTCCAAAGGAAAATTGGTATAATCTTGAATATTTGTTTGGAAAACAAGATGAGCTTCAAGGGCATATTTTGGAGAATGAGTTCATTGCTCTACAACTCAACAATTTCTAATATATTCAACAATTCTTTACAAAATACAAGTCACTAGTACTGCAATGCAAACAATGTGGATTAGAGAGGAAAGATGAGTAGCTTGCGATGTCAGTGCTGATGCCAGTTGTATGCAGCTCATATTTTGGAGGCATTAGAGAATGAAACTCCTAGGTTGGAGGACTATCAGGTGTTGCTGGAATTCAGGGATTTTTTTCCTGATGAAATTTTAGGGCTTCCTCCAAATAGATGCATTGATTTCACAATTGAACTTGTGGCAGGAGTAGCACCAGTGTCCAAGACACCCTATAGAATGAGTACACCAAAAATTCTAGAGCTGAAGATGAAAATGCAAGAGTTGCTGGAGAAGAAGTATATCAGGCCAAGTGTGTCTCCTTGGGGAGCACTAGTTCTGTTTGTGAAGAACAAATATGGTGCACTCGGGTTGTGTATTGATTACAGATAGCTGAACAAAGTCACTGTGAAGAACAAATACCCTTTGCCTAGAATTGATGACCTCTTTGATCAAATGAGAGGAGAAAAGGTATTTTCCAAGATTGACTTGAGGTATGGTTACAATCAGGTGAGAATCAAGGATGAAGACATTCATAAGACAACCTTTAGGACAAGGTATGGACATTATGAGTTTGTAGTGGCACCCTTTGGTCTCACAAATGCACCAGCTACATTTATGTGCCTTATGAATAGTGTCTTCAGTAGGTCTTTGGACAAGTTTGTTCTTATTTTCCTTGATGACATCCTTATTTATTCTAAGAATGAGGAAGAGCATGAAGAACATTTGAGACTGACATTGCAATTGCTTAGGGAGCATAATTTCTATGCAAAGTTGAGCAACTATGACTTCTATAAGGATATGATTGATTATTTGGGCCACATTATCTTAGAAGAGGGTATATTTTTGGACCTTGAGAAGATTGAGGCCATTATGAATTGGCCTACTCGAAGAAATGTAACAAATGTAAGATATTTTATGGGGCTTGCAAGATACTACAGGAGATTCATTGAAGGATTGTCCAAGGTTGCACATCCAGACACTTCTTTGCAAAATAAGGGAATAAAGTTTGAATAGACACTGATGTGTGAATAAATATTCCAGAAGTTGAAGAATATTCTCACAAGTGCACCAGTATCGAAGATTGCAGACCCAGAAAAATATTTTGTGGTGTGTACTAATGCATGTGGTCAAGGGCTTAGAGGAGTCCTTATGCAAGACAACCACATGATATGTTTTGAGTCAAGAAAGATGAAGGAGCATGAGAAGAACTATGCCACTCATGATCTAGAACTTGCAGCCATAGTAAATGCTCTCGAGGTATGAAGGCATTAGTTGATGGGAAGAAGATTTGAGCTAAGGACAGACCATTATGGTCTGAAGTATTTGTTTGATCAGCCTACTCTAAATTCTAGGCAAGCGAGATGGCTGGAGTTTTTATGTGAGTTTGATTTTGAAATCAAGCACATAAAGGGAAAAGAGAATAAGGTAGCTGATACACTCAGCAGGAAGGTGCAGCAAATGCATGTGGTAGCCATTAGTATTTTCAAATCGGAGTTGAGGCGGCAGATTGTTAATCATGTTGTTGAAGATGAATTGCATGCACATGTAAAAGACAAGTTGCAGCATCAAAGCCTTGAAAATAAGTATGAGGAATATAAATTGGAAGAAGATGGATTTCTTCCCTATAAGAATAGAATTTATATTCCAAATGTAGCATATTTGAGGAGAGTTGTTATTGATGAGATCCATCAAGCTCCATATTCTGGTCACCTCGGATATCATAAGACAATTGCAACAACTAGAAAGTAGTACTTTTGGCTAGAAATGAAAAAGGACATGGCTGAATATATTTCAAGGTACACGAAATGTCAGCAGGTGAAGGTTGAGCATCAACACCCAGCAGGTTTGTTGCAGCCTTTGCTAGTTCCAGAATGGAAATGGGAAGTTATTTCCATGGATTTTATTACAGGATTTCCAATGAATTGGAGACAACATGATTCCATCATGGTTGTGGTGGACAAGTTGAAAAAGGCAGCACATTCCATACTGGTTAAGTCCACACATAAGATTGATGACATTGCAAAAATATTCATGAAGGAGATTTTCGAATTGTGTGGATTTCCTAAGGAACTAATCTCGGACAAAGATGTCAAGTTCACTTCCGATTTCTGGAAGGGTTTGTTTGCATATTTAGGTACAAAACTGAACTTCAACACTTCCTACCATCCTGAGACTGATGGGAATACAGAGAGAGTTAACCAGGTGCTTGAAGACATGCATCGCATGTATGTGATGGACAAACCAACCAAGTCGGAATATTATTTACACTTGGTAGAGTTTGCGTTAAATAATGGACAACAACCATCGTTAGGAATGAGTCTACAGTGAAGCCTTGTATGGCAGAAGGTGTAGGGCACCAGTGACATGGGATAATCCAGTGAATAGGATTGTGCTTGGTCCAGAATTGCTAAAGGAGATTGAGCATGAGGTTGTAAAGATTAGAAATAATCTGAAATTAGGCCAGGACAGATAGAAAATCTATGCGAATAAGCATAGGGTGAACAAAGAATTCATTATTGGGGATCATGTTTACCTCAGAGTGAGGGGAAAGAAGAGTTCCTTGAAGATTGAAAGTTGTGTCAATCTGTCTCCTAGATATTGTGGGTCATTTGAAGTGCTTGAAAGAATAGGGACAGTTGCATATAGACTTGCATCGCATGCTATCACTAGAGCTCATAATGTTTTTCATGTTTCTTTGCTTAATAAATATGTACATGATCCTAACCATGTAATAAATTGGGATGTGATTCAGGCGGGACCCGCGGGAGAGTTCCAAATCGAGCCAATGTGTGTCCTTGATAGGAAGGTCATAATGCTCCATAATCGAGCCATAGGGAAAGTAAAGGTGCAATGGGAGCACTACGGTCCTGAAGAGGCTACGTGGGAGCTGGAGGATGCCATACGATTGGCACATCCATTTTTTCTCAATTCTGTGCCCATTTTTGCTACCAATTCCCTCATGCATCCACGTTTTTGTCTTCCCCACATTTTTGGAGCTCCTAGGAATTCTCCATGGACGTTTTTGTAGTGATATTCATTTTTCCCATGGATGGGAAGTGGTTTTGTTGACATTCAGTGGTTGGGATCTCTCCTGGCCATTTTTGTGTTTTTTCTGCATTCCCACGGTTGGGAATTCTGTGTTTTTAGTGTTTTATAGACAATGGGGGACAGATACACAAATTTAGGGACTGAGGGAGTCTTTTTTTCCCATGTGAGTCCATAGAAAATTTCTCAAAATCAAATTTCTCTCCTAGGGTCATTTCTCCCCATCCACAAATTTTCTTTTGGCTCCCAAGTCGTTTTTCATCATGCCCGAAACTTGCAATCGTTGTGTATGTTACTGTTGTTTGGTCTGAACCGGTTTGGGAGGGGAAATGCAGTATGACTAGCTTGATAAACCTAGTGTGAGAAGGAACCTCATAGACAGAGCTAGGGGGTTGTCTTTCTTATTTGCACACCCTGAATAGCACTGGAAGGGAAGGCATAGCTTGAGGGACTGTGTAGTAGAGAAGGGGATGCTTCCTAGTGTTGGGTGTGTAGATGTTTTAGAATCCAGGCTAGATTTGGTGAAGGTTTCCATAGCTATGTGGTTGAGCTCACTAGCTTAGCAATCAACCTTTCCAGCTCCTTCTACCATACATTTACCGTGTAATGTTCGAAGGCCCTTCTCTCCAATATGTCCTAGTCTTTGATGCCACATAATTGTATTGTTTATAAGGACAACAGGATCATGTCTTCTTTATTTCTATCCTTATGAATAAAGGACTTGTTACACCAATCATTAAAAGTTCTTCCAAACAACTTGTACATGGTTCTAATCTAAAATATCGACATCAATGCCATTTCTCCTTGAACCATATCACATGTGCCCCTTTCAAATACAACATACACACTTGCATCACCCATTTTACTTACATATTTTAGGGTCTTTTCCAAATATAGAATGTGTAGAATACCAAGAAGATTTGTAATCCTTTCATATTTGAGGAGTAGCTTGACAACTCTATGCCCTATGATTTTGGTTTTTGATTCATATCCTAGGAAAACTTCGACTGGATTGTAATTTTTATATTCACAAAAACACTTCCCATGAGAAGTCATATGAAATGAAGCACTCGACACGATCAACCACACAACATAATATGGATGTGTGCCAAGGGGGTGATTAGCCCCACTTGACCCCCCTTTCTTTGGGAATCTACAAAGAGTACAACACATATCTCACAAAGAGATGGATTTTTAAAGTCCCTTAAGGGTATTTTAGTGACTTTGTAAATGCATTGAATCATATAGAAGACCATAACTAAGATGATCTGTATAATGTTAAACTTGTTTATTTGTCCTACAAGAACTTGACCATTGACTAACATGAATAGAAGTTCCAAGGCCTTGAGTCCAAGGATAAATTATTATCAAAATTGGGGTGTTACATTTGATATTTAAAATACGTCAATAAAAAATTAATTTGAGGTTAAAATGTTGAAACCTAACTCCTTTGAAAAATACATTATTATATCTCTAAGAGGACATACTCGTGCTGAAGTTATTAATACAAAAACCTTGGCTATTATATAAGGGGTTATACATAGGATAAGAAGGGAAAAAATGAAGAGGGAAAAAATAAATGCCACAAATCAAATCATGTAGTTGTCAGTCTACCCAAAACTCTAATCCCTCGTCATCGAACCACACTGTAAATGCTCTCAACCTTGGTTTAAGGGAAATGTTTATAACACTAATGTTTTTTGAAACAATACCTTCACTGCTCTAATTATTAGTGTGTCATGATACTCTTCTTATGTTCTCAAGAAGAGTATCTATCACTAGAGGGTGGCATGTATAAACTAAGAGGTCACTCAGAAGCTACCTTGATCCATAGAAGGCTTACTCACATAAAACTATAAATCCCTACCACATGTGAGCAAGGTAGTCATAATATTGATTGGGAAGGATGCAACCTTTGATGAAGATACAAGTCAAGAAATTTCCAACTTGAAGAAACATATGAAGAAGTCATAGCCCCTAAAGCTGCAAAACCGATGAAGGAATTTAACCTTCTCATGATGACAAGATTCTGGAAGAACATGATATGTTGGAGCCCCAAGAACCTTTCCACATGAATATCTCACAAAAGAGAAATACAACTTGGGTCTATGATATTATTCAAGAAACAAAAAGTAACGGTGCTCAAGAAGGATCCACAAAGCATAGAAAGAATCCAAAGCCATTTCTTAGTTATGTGGCTTTGATGTGTGATCTTGTAGATAAATAACCTACTTCTTTTGAAGAAAATGTTCAAAATAAAGAATGGGTAGAAGCTATGACGAAAGAATACCAATCCATAATGAATAATGATGTATGGGAAATACTTCCCAATCCAGAAGGACAAAGTGTGGTACCCTTCAAATGTATCTACAATATAAAACATACAGTTGATGGAAGTATTGAGAAGTACAAAGCCATATTTGTGTCAAAAGGATTATCTCATAAGGAAGGAATTTATGATGAAGAGACATTTGCTCTGATAGCAAGGTACACTTCTGTCAAAACCATCATTGCATTGCATTCAAATCTCTTGTGGTATCTAGACATGAACTTGTTTGGCAGTATGAAGGATTCATGCTTACTATTTGGAGGTATGAATAATTCCTCCTTCCCCATTATAGTTGTAAGGTATCCTCTAATGCCCATGATCCTTATGTAACCACTCAATTTCTTCCTCCATTTATATATCCAAAACATTAGACACCAATTACACAAAGTTTGATCATGTATATACACTAATACATTTGGGCGGATTTTTCCACGAAATATTTCCACGTTTTGAACATTCGTGTATTAATACTTCTTTTTTTTATCAAGGCGGAAAAACTATCGTAATATCTATAGTTTTAATTTTCAACGAACTTTTGTCTCTATATCAACGATATATGGCTATCTTTGCACACCTGCGAAACCAATGCCAACTTTCAAAGGTTGATTACACGTTGGCCAAGTTGTAATTAATGACATTAATAGCTCTTGGTTGTCTACACGCAAGTCAAGTTGTAATGGCATTAATAATTATCCTTGCTAAGTTGGAGTAGGCTTCTCTTTTTGTTGAAGCTTCACCACTCTACTCAGATTTAAATTTTTATTTTGTGTTACAAATCTGTTGGGTCTGGGTGAAGGGGTACCCTATTTGAAAGAAGTGTTTTATTTGTAAAAATGATCAACAAGCTGCATCAACTTCCTCCTAGTCCCTCTCTGACAAGCACACAAAGTGTCTCTGTAGTCTCCAGGCTAAAAACTCAATCATTCCATAATTGAAACTGTAATGTGAGAATGTGCATGGAATCATCAGTTCATTGTACCGCCTGACTCATGCATTTTAGAAACATTTGCTATAGTTGTGATTGATTAAGCATGGATTGAGCCCGGATTTCTTTATCAACCATATCCAAAACTAGATAGATCAGTCATACTATGCAACAATCAGCTGGTCGTAAATTCATAAAAGGTAAGCATGCATCCCTTTTTGGGGGATACAAACTAACATTGAGGCTCAAAATAACAGTTGTATTCTTCGGGTCATGTACCTTATGAACGAATTTAACAACCCTGCAACTCCCTCCTTCTATTTAAACCAGAGTAATTGAAACAAGAGGGTCCAGTCAACCATGACTCTAGCCAATTCATTTTTTTTAAAGACCCGATGATCCACTAAGCTATTTTTCATTAACACAATGCTAATCGCTTTCCACAGTAGAAGGCAAAATTTCATTTGGACCATTTGGGACACCTAGTGTTCCAATGCCCAAACTATCAAGGTCTCGTTGTGAGTAAATCAAAGGCCACTGCACAACACTTGTTGGCATCAATGAAAACTCCAGTCTGTTAGACACAATGCTCACTGAGAGGGGGGAGTGAATCAGTGAGCTAAGGCTTGAACTCAATTTCAAATTTTTCTACCAATATTATATCATTATTTCACAATTACTTCAACAACATATTTATCAAAGAACAATATCAACTAGGCACATGTCAATCATCAATTAAACACATCAATATCAAGACATTGCACAAGGGACACAAGATATAGTTTTGTAATATTTATATAAGTGGAGACTTCAATCTCCAATATGGGCTACAACCCATAAGATGGAACCACCCACCAGAATGGTTCAGTAACCTATAACTGACTAGGATGCTACAACATCCAAACAAGCTTCAACTTGTTAAAATACCAATAATTCTTTCCTCAGATC
>LPNX010136341.1:31317-71494 GCA_001517045.1 Pseudotsuga menziesii | reverse complement strand
ACAAGGATCCATCTTAAAAAAGATTAAGTTTATGGAGATCTAAAATTATATTTCAAGAAATTTGATTCCTTGATAAAATCTTATTTTAAGATGAAACTATGCTATTTAAAAAAAATCCTACAATGATAAAAGTATTTACAATTTACAAATTTTCTTGTTAAAATGATAAAATGATAAGTTTGTGTGCTATTGGGAAAATTTTCTTGCATGGGATTCTTTGCATCATCTCTGTAAGGCAGTTTTGTTCCTAGCTCAGTGTACCAACTTGCTAGACATATTGCCACTACTATGGATTGTATGCAGCACTTGTGAAACATATCACTCACTTTCAATGTCTAATTCCTCTTCTTTGGACAATAATCATCATGATGAGTACAAGCTAGGGATGAATATTTTAGATGAAAATAAAAAACCTTCTCAAGTTAAAGGTTGAATGGGAGAGTGTTTACAGAATCTATGCCTAACTCTGACATGTTAGATTACACATAGGATAGGAAAAAGGAACATGCACATGATCTAATTTTAAAAAATGCATGCATGTTCTAATGAGTTGCATATCGCACTTGCGATATATCGCATATGCGTTATGTAAATTTACATATCGCATATGCGATATATCGCATATGCGTTTTGTAAATTTACATATCGCATATGCGATATATCGCATATGCGATATGTAAAATTATAAATCGTGAATGCGATATATCGGATATGCGATATAGATTTCCACGAACCTTAGCCTTGTGTTTGGGCTCGGGTTATTCCGAACGTGCCATCAATAACGCATATGCGTTCTTGATTTACACTTCGGAAGTGCGTTTCTGATTTCCTAAGTGGCACCAAAAAGTGGAACCAAAAAGTGGAACCAACTTCGTGCGAGCGCCCTACTGTAAGTGGAAGACACAAAGAATACATATTTATTTAACCCCCTAAAATTCCAGTTTTTATGCACATAGTTGTGTGGCAGATCACAACAGTGAAAAATGTTTTTCAATTTCCTAAGTCTTCAGACTAGGAAATATAAAGTTGTTTGTCGAAGCAAAAGAGTTGGTTACTACTTAATTTAATTCTGCAGTAAAAGTCGGTTGAAAGCCAAGTAAGTCTCACAAGGTAAAGTGAGTATGGTGAAAAGTAAGTCATAGAAACTCTATGCAGTAATTCAGTTGCAAGTATGTTGCAATTATTTTGAATGGAAAGACATTCCACAAAAGTGAAAAAAGAGAAAACAAAAAGGTTGCGGTTCAGAGTAACTCAAGAATTGTTATCGTTTCTCTTGAGAGTGCTGCCGAAAAATTGGTAAAAAGGAGTTGTTGTTGTTCTGTGTAATTGAGTCACGGACTTGTGGAAGATCCCGTGAGATTTAAGTCGCCCACAGCGAAAGTGAAAGTGATGATTCCTGTATTGATGAAATTTCTGTGTGACGTTAGGGAGCGAGTGGCAGAGAGTGCTGCCATTGTTGAAAAAAAAAGGAGATCGAGCTGTAGCTCAAGAAACGCCATGGTTGGTAACCAGAGATCGAACTACCACTATTGAAAAAGTTGCTTCCCTGGACAACAAGCTCACATGAAGGAGTGTCAAACCACGAGTGCATTGCAATTCTAAGCAGTCGTCGTTCTGTTCGATAGCTGAGGGAGGCCGCCAGTACTGTTGTTGATTGCTACAAGTGTGAATTACAAATAAAATCGCTAACTGTTGTCTGAGATCGCTATCTCGAGATTGGAATCTTTGAAAAGAAACCTGCTAATGTGAAGATTGTTTATGACGTTGCTTCTCAATTTTTTCACAGCTAGGACAATATTGAGCCACCGTGTCCAGCAGAAATTGACTATGCATGCACAAGAGAACAGAAGCAACTATTCATTATGGGGCAGAATCAGCCCGTTCTAACTAGAGGACCTTTCAGAAAAAATAAACTAGCAATTGCCTCAAAAAGGTGCAAGATAACGTAGAAAAAAAAAGAAGTAAAATTAATTTTGATTATAAATTTAAATGATGATTTTAATGAAAAATATAGATTCAATTTCTGCAATGTTGATATTTTCTTTTTACTATTATATTAATTTAACATAAGTCTTACCCAAGTTTAAGTTAACATAAACCTATAATAAAAATAAAGCACATTTTTATTTCTTAAATATTCATATTGTGAAATTTTGGTAGAGACATAATTATATCCTATGATTGAACATATACTTGATCATTAGAAATAGTATTTTTTGTGTAATGCCATACAACATTTAGAGGTTTATTTTCTAAACATAACACAAAATCCTCAAGGGAAAATTCCCTATACCACAAAAATCCTGAATAGCATTTGCTTCCAGGTTTTTTCCTCCTTAGGGATGTTGTATCTTCTTTTTTATCATTTCCTCATCCAACATTTTATTTTCCTCTATAATAAGTATCTTTACAATGCTTAGGGACTATCTTTTTAATGGTGTTGTACTCTAAGAAATGTAGCTTCCCAAGGACGGTTCACAATAAGTTAGTCACCCTTAATAATTTGTCAATGTCCAATAGGAATGGATGTTTTTGTTATGTACAAACAAGATCATTAAACAAACGATATCTCACTATCACTCAAAAAATTATGGGTGATGCATATAATTGTCATAAATTTAAAAGAGGGCTGACTTCCCAAACTTTTACAATGTGATCAATATAATTTTAGATAACTTTCTTTTCTTCTTTGGACCTCTTACAATTAGTCTTCCTTCATCATGTGCTTATTGTACTTTACAACTTATTACATCTCAAATTTATTTGAATGAAAATTGATACACACACACACACACCCACACCCCCCTTCTACTCTCATTTATAAAAAATCCACTTCAAAGACAAATACCCTCCAAATTGAAAGTGAAATCTTCAAATTGTTTTTATTTTGTTAATACAAATAAAAACTGATATTATTTGTGTTGACAAAAGTTGATAATTTGCTTAATTTTAAAATACAAAATATAGAATATATATCTTTTGTATTAATAAATAGTTGTAATTTAGTTAGTAAAAAAATACTAAATATAAATTATTTTGTAACTAAACTATAGTAGAAACAAAGCTTAAAATTAGATTTATGGTTAGAAAATAAATTTGTAAAGGAATTTTTGAAAGTTTTGAAAATATATATCTTTAAAAGACCTCTTGAAATAAGATTTGATTTGATTTGAATCACAAAAATGTGGTCTATCCACAAGTGAGGTGATTAAGCTTGTCTTAACATGGAGGTTCAAATTAGTAAGTGGGTTACAGAGGTATGATTTATTGGATAAGGTTGCACAGATTGTGATGACAGTTTTAGCATGCCATAGTCTCTTTTATTGCACCAATACACACAAGTATTTAGCTTAAAATATTAATTAACCCTAATTTTTAACCGAAATCTTGTGTCACCACAAATTTGAAGCAAACAAAACTCATAGGTAAACCTTAACGCCAATTTTCAACCAAGTAGACTTCAATTACTCTTGAAAACATCTATTTATGAGAGGTCCAACACAAAGGACTTGCATTTTTATTAGGTTTTCCTACTAAAGAAATCTTGAAATAAAATTCTACTTTTAAATGGTCATATTACAAATAAAAAATCTATTAAATAATTTGAAAAGAACTTGTCACATATATAATTATTTCATAAAAAGATTTTTCCATACAAATTTATTAACATTTTTCATCTATAACACCAACCATCATTATATTTAGATTTAATTTTCAATATTATGAATTACTAACCATAATAAGATTTTCCACATGCTTTATCTTATTCTAATTCTTAAATAAAAAATCACACAAATTTAATATACTAAGATTCTCAAAAAAAAAAAAAATTTATAATAAAATTTAAACAAATATTTTTTAAAAGTTTTTATAAAATATCAATTCCTATATTAAATGGTTACTCTTACCTTCACTATTTCCTCAATACAAAAAACATATAATTTTTCATCTCATTAAGGAAATAAATAAGCTATTTTCATCTTTTATAAACTATAAAATTTATAATATATCAATTTAAATAAATGCATAACTTCTTCCAATCCTTTTATCAATCATAAAATATCAATTCAAAAAAAATACATAACTTCTTTATCCTTTTATGAATTATAAAATATCAATTCTATTTCCAATATTTTCTATGCTTAAGAAAAAAAGAATTTCTATTTCCTATATTTTTCTATGCTTAATAAAAAAATAATTTCAATCTTTTGATTTGTGAATCACATATAAATATAAATACATTAAGATATATTATTAATCGATACTTAAGTAAATAGGTGTTAATTAAATAGGTGCAATTAGCAGCAAAGCTGCTTGGTATCTATCTCTCAAATTAAATGAAATTAATAAAATTGAATTAAATATTCTCTAATTTAAAGTTGAAAAAAATAAAATGATTGATTTTGTTACATAAATACTAAGTATCTTTAGAGAGGAACCAATAAATCAATTATTTCTTGGAAGTGTTGTGACCTAGTTCCTAATATAATTTAATTTTATAGTACATTGCTAATTGTATAAATAATCTTAAAAATGGATATTAATCAATTACATAAATTAATTCATATACCTATAGATGAGTAAGTTTCAATATTAATTTCTATATATATGTACACTATTTAATTAAAAATACATTTTTTTTAAAATTGTACATGTTTTAATATTTTTTTATATGCACATTAATTTAGTTTAATATTTTTTTATATGCAGATTAATTTAGTTTAAAAAATAACATTTGTTCAATTGAAATTTGAAAATTCGAAATTTATTCAATCATTTATTAATTGTTTCATAAATATTAAGCAATTAACATTAAAATAGATGGCCATTATAAATTAACTTATATGAAGTTTTACAAATTTAAAAGACATAAAATTATGTTTTTAATTAATTAAATTTTTTTAAGACAAATGTGAAAAATTGTAATAATGTAAAAGATTTAATTAGTTTCAACACAAATAAAGATGAATATATTTATGCTTGAAATACTCTTTTAAAAAAATAAAATAAGTCATAATATTAATTTGTAATAAGATTATTTTTTAGAAATATATTAATGTATTAACTATTTATAACAAAGGGTTAAAATAATTATTAACATGTTTCAAAGATTAGTAATACTTGGTAGGAAAATGATATTACCATTTGAAAGTACTAAAAGACATTAAATAACAAATCAAATTAAAAATGAGAATTATATCTATGTAACATTTTATGTAAATATATTAATAAAACTTTTTTCGTTTCAATAGTTTTAATTTCCTTTTATTAATTTTATGATTATCACCTAATACAACGAAAGTTAAGTGGAGTCCACAAATTGCTAAAAATCCCAAATTCTTAGTATAAGAGTCAAAAGAACATTAGTTGATAGTTTATAAGACATTACTTATTCTAATATTTGACAAATTGTGCAATTTTTTGCATTTGATTTTATTGTGGAAAAATTCCATGATTAAATATTCTTAAATAAAGAAACCTAAGATCTAAAACATCCCAAAAATAAGTCCATGGAGTCTAGAATAAAGGGTGAATGGGTGTACTCTTAAGGCAATATTTTTTTAAGGTTATCTATTCAAAAGTGCAAACCTTACCAAAAAAACTCATTGAAAATAAAATATCTTAATTAATAAGTACAAATAACTACAGAATGAGAAAGCAAAGCTTGGAAGTTCGTGGAATGGGGCAAACTGCGAAACAATGAAGAGGAGCTTGGTGAGGGTTTGGCAAGCTCTCATTGCTGGTGCTGTGCTTCCGGTCCAATGTCGAGTCTCCACCATGTCTCAGTTTACCTAACTCTCTCTTCTCTATGGATTGTCGAAGCACCGGTTTCTCTCGTATTCTTCTAGGGTGATGTTGTGTCTGCTTTCTGCCCCCTGGTCCTTATTTCTCCTTGGGGTATAGGGTATTATTTTTGGTTTTTGGGCCTGCTTTTTCTTTGTGCCTCTCCAAGCAGCATACTGGTGACTGGGGTCCCTCCTCCCTACGAAGGACTAGTACCAACCAGTTTTATAAAAAGTGGGAATTATTTATTATTTTCTCTGTCGGTTTCTGCTTGTCTCTAGCTGGCCTCTGTGTGGTTTTAATTACTTTTGATTGGGGTTGTCATAGGTTTTGGATTTTATCTACGTTGTTTCTCTCTGACTCTCATTGGATTTCCGTGGGTTGACGAGGGTTTTGGTTTTTTCCATGATGATTACTCTGCGACATAAGGGGTATCCATGATTTACGGGTGATGATTTTGTGTTGTTTTTGGTCTCCTCCCATATTTTCTCATTGTCAGTTAATCAGGGTTTCTTTCAAACACTTGTGATTTCAAACTTTTCCAGTGCTTTCGAGACTAGGTTTTTGCGGGTGGGGTTCACCACCTGTTTCCTCTTCCTCTCTCGGTTGTCTTTGGGTTTTGTCTTTGGTTCTTGCTTCTGGGGTTTCTGCTCTATCTTGGTGGGTTGACTTTTCTTCTCTCTCTGTACCCTTGGGTTTATTACTCTACCCTGGTTGTGTTGTTTCTTTTTGTCTCTTGTGCTAGTGGTTTCATATTGATTGAGCTTCGGATCTCTCTCTATTATGCTGATGTCAGGGCTTCACACTGGGGCTCCTCCCCCCCTCGACTTGTCCTTCATTGTCCACCTCAGTGCACCATCTTCAGCGGCGGAAGACTAAAGCCCATAAGGTTTTAGAGGGTAGACTCTAGTTCGTTCTGGGTCACGACATATATATGGACCGGGTGGAAGCATTGTGCTCTTGGGCACTCATCGATCAGTTGGGGTACTGTAGGATGGGGAAATCAGAATGGTCTGCTTGGGCCACAGAGCACTAGAAGCCTTTGTTCTTCTATGTCCCCACAATCAGTTTACTTGCTCGAGGATGGATGGTTATAGTCTTCCTGGATGCTGCTCATGCCTTGACTGCTCTTGACTCTATGTGGTGTATCAGGGGAGGCTCTCTAGTTTTACATCGCTGGCACGTACACTTTGATCCTTTAAAGGAGAGGGTTCAGAAGCGCCATTTATGGATTTTGCTCCCAGGCTTACCTTACCCTCTGTGAAGTCGCACTCTTCTTGAAGGGGTTAGGAACACCATTGGACGATTTGTAGGGGTAGAGGATAACTTCATGCATACCTTTGACAAACGGATGGCCAATATTTTAGTTGAAATGGATGTTTCTATCGGCCTTCCAGCTAAAGTAGAAATTCTATGTTAGGAGCGATTGTTCATGCAGAGGTTGGACTATCAAAACATTCTGTTCCATTGTAGTTGATGCCGATATGTGGGTCACTTTCAATGTGAATGTCCGGTTCTTCATCAGGAGGTGGGCTCTCCATCCATTCCCTCTTCTCCTTGGGTGAATCAACTCTCTCCTTCTTAGGTTGGTGCTGCTCCGCTCTCTCATCCTATTCCTGTCGAGCCTTCGCCTTCCTGCAGTATGTATAAAAATGCATGCTCTCTTTTTGATGATGCATCGGAACAAGAGCTTCTTCTATTAGATTCGGTGGCGATTTCTATTTCTGAGTCTTCTCCAGTGTGGGCTCCCCAACCATTGAACTCTCTCACTTCTCCTATTCCAGACCCCTCCACTGACTCCCTGGAGACTCATATTTCCCCTTGTCATTCGCCTTCAGAGAGGCTGCCTTCTTATGCCTCCCCCCGGATTTTGTCCTCCATCTTTTCGGAATCTGATTTTCCTCCACTTGCTGGCCGTTGTCTTCAACTTGTTTCCTCCTCCCCTCGTAGTCCAATCTCTTCACCTTCTTTTGCTGACCTTTCATTACAGGTCACCTTGGACATTTTTTCTGCAAAAACTCCCCTCTCACCCTCGATTCAACCTTTGGACTCCATTTGCTTTGAAAATGTCACCACTAAGAAAAAAAACAAAAAATCCCTCCTCCATCCAAGCCATTTCCCGTGTCCTCTGCTCAGTATACTCCACTGTCTACTAGGCTAAAACTAGCCACCCGTCAAAAACCTCTTTCCTCCTCCAGTTTCCTTAGAGCAAGTTCACCCTCTCCAGATGTTTCTTGATGAAAATACTCTTCCTCAATGTTCAGGGCCTGAGAGGCTTGGCCAAACAGAAAAGGCTTCTCAACCTTTTCTCTTCTCTGTCTCCTGATTTAATCCTTCTGCAAGAAACCATGAATAGTACTTACCCTGCTCTTTTAGCTTTTTCCAAACTTTGTTTGGGATGGGAATATTGTGCTCTCAGCTCTTCGGGTCTTTCTGGGGGCATACTCTCTGCATGGAATCCCCTGCGTGTTAAATGTAAGGCCTTTCGCACCTGTGCGGGTATACTACTTAATGCTTGCCTTCGGGGCTCCTCCCTTTCTCTTTCCATCTTTAATTGCTATGGGCCTTATATCAACCGTGAGTCCTTCTGGGATTTGGCTGCCAGGGGTGGTCTCCTCTCCCTACCCAATCTTGTCCTCACTGGAGATCTAAACTTAACTCTTAATGGTTCTGAAGTATGGGGTGCAAAGGCTCATATTTACCCTCTAAGTCCTTACTTCACGCACCTTTTCTCGTCCTTTCAGCTGGTTGATATTGCTCCTCCCTGTGCGGGACCAACTTGGAGGAATGGTAGGTTTGGGGAAGAGGGTATCAGCAAACGTCTTGATAGGTTTCTCCTTTCCTATAGCCTAGTTGAGCTTCTCCCTAGACTTAGAGCCTGGACTTATCTGTCGACGTTGTCTTATCACTACCCTGTCATTTTTGAATGGAAGAGGATTCCGTCCCCTGTTGTTACCCTTTCAAGTTCAACCACACTTGGTTAACCAATGTCGAATTTGTCTCTATGGTCAGGGTAGCTTGGCCCATACTTTCCACTGAGAACTCCTCCTTAGGCCTGGAGGCCTTACCGCTAAAGCTTCGCCTCCTGAAGGAAAAAGTAAAAGCTTGGACTCATGAAAAATCTCTAGAGATCAAAGGCAAGAGCATTCTCATTGGAGCTGATATTAATCGCCTATTACTTTCTTCTTCTTCGGGACTGCTTAGCCAACATGAAAATGACAAGCTCCTCAATCTAAAAAGGGAGTTCAAATTGTTGCGGGACCATGAACTCTCCTCAGCCAGGCTTCAAAGTAGGTTGATTTGGGCTCAGATGGGAGATGCAAATACTAAAGTTTTTCATACTGTGGCTTCTACTAGGAGGAACCAAAATGCCATTTGGGGACTGACTGACGAAGCTGGGAATATGGTAGAGCACGATAATGATTTAAAGGATTTGGGTGTTAGTCATTTCAAGCAGATTTTTAGTGATGACCATCAGGCCACAATTGATGCTCAGCTAAAAGTTATTCGATTGTTCCCTTCTTATATATCTCCGGAGGAGAAGGTGTCTTTCACTTCTCAGATTTCCTTAGAGGAAGTTGAACAGGCTTTAAAATCCTTTAAGAAGGATCGGTCTCCTGGTCTTGACGGTTGGCCAGTTGAATTTTTCCTGGATTTTTTTGACCTCTTGGGAAATGAACTTATTAATCTGATCGAATTCACCAGGATGGAAGGAAGGGTTGCTCCTTCTTTGAACTCTACCTTTATTGCTCTCATTCTCAAAAAGGATAAGCCCCTCTCCTTTGTCGATTTTAGACCTATCTCACTGTGTAATCTGGTCTACAAATTGATCTCCAAAGTTGCTGCTCAGTGCCTCAAACTCTTTTTAGATAAGTTCATCTCTCCTCATTAATTTGGGTTCCTTAAAAACCGGCAAATCTCTGAGCCTTTGGCCATTACTCAGGAGGTTCTCCACACTGTGAAAACCAAAAATAGATGTGCTCTCATACTAAAGTGGGACTTATCCAAAGCTTTTGACAGGGTTAATTGGACCTACATCAGGCTGATTCTGCTTCAGATCGGTGTGACTCCGTTGGGTGTCAACTGGATCATGGGGTGTATAACCTCGACAAATTTTGCACTGCTCATCAACGGGTCTCCTTCTAGCTTCTTCATAGCCTCCCGGGGTATCAGGCAAGGTTTCCCTCTGTCACTGCTACTGTTTATTCTTGTTATTGAAGGTTTGAGCTTATTAATTGATGATGCTCGTAGAAATGGTAAGATCAAAGGTATCAGGATCTCTTCTCAGTTCTCTCTTACTCACTTGCTCTTCGTTGATGATGTAATTTTGTTTGGCTTTGGCACTTTTGATGAGTGGGCTACTTTCGATATCATTCTTGAGACATTTTGTTCTTCCTTGGGCATGTGTATTAACTTGGATAAATCCAATTTCCTGTTCAGCAACATTGAGGAGGAAGTATTAAACAGAATCTTTTGGATCCTCCCCTATAATATAGATCATATCTCCTCGGGCTTCTCTTACCTTGGTTATTTTATCAAACCCCTAGGTTACTTGGTCAAAGACTAGTATTGGCTTATAAGGAAATTCGAAAGAAGAATACGGCACTGGGTTTTCTGTCTCTTGTCCATGGAAGGTAGACTGGTCTTGATAAAAGTAGTACTCTCTAGTATGCCTGTATACTGGATGGCTTTAGTTCCGGTCCCTAAATCCATCCTTGATAAACTCAAGAATCTGATTTTCTCCTTTTTATGGGGTTCTTCAGTAGATAAGAAAAAGTTTCATTTGGTTGATTGGATGTCTTTATCAAAACCTACCTCTATGGGAGGCTGGGGCATTAAAAACCTGGGATGGTTGAGCATTTCTTTGCATCTCAAAAGCTTCTGGCTGGCCCTAAATGGAGATGGTATATGGTTCAATATTCTGTCTAAGAAATATATGAAAAATCTCTCTGTTGAGTCTTGGATTTGCAGCAAACAGTATCCAACTAATGGTGTTTCGATTATCTGGAGGGGACTCATCTCCACTCTCTCTTGGCTTGGCCGAGGTCTTTCTTGGAATTTTGGTAATGGGTTATCTACTAGAGTGGGCTTGGATCCTATTGTTGGCATTGGATCCCCCCATCTGATCCCAAGTGATCTTCGGGAATATCTGGAGGACTATGGTATTGTTACGCTGGACCAAGCGAGAAATCACTATCAATTTGCTGGGCCTTATTGGCTTTCTACCGATGATCTGGATCTAGGTGGAGAATGGAAGTGTCTATGGAATGATTATATATCAAGGCTGGAATATGGCAGAATTAGATTAAAGTCTCAGAATGACTCTTTATGCTGGACTTTTGATATTTATACAAGTAGTCTCTCTACAGCCCAAACCTATGCTTGCATTTCCCATCATCATACTGATCACCAGATGGATCTATCTTTTGTTCATTTGCTTTTATAAAAACTGCTCATCCCAGAAAAAATCAGATGTTTCATATGGTTGTTGTTATCTAAAAAAGTTCTGACCTGGGATAACCTTCAGCATCGTGGCTATCATGGGCCAAGCATATGTTTTTTTTGTAGATTGGGGGAAGACTCGCATAACATTTATTTAATGATTGTTCCTTCACTAAGAGAGCCTCTGCATTTATTTATGAACACTTTGGTTCTCACCCCTTCTTAAATGGCTCTGTCAGATCTTCCCTTGAGACTTGATTTTCTACCTATTCTGCAAATTATGCTCTTATTTATATTCCAAATTTCTTTTATTGGAGCATATGGAATCTTAGGAATGGTTGTATTTTCGACCATAAGAAGCCCTATGTTCATGCCATCTTTCTTCAGACTGAGACTCTTTCTCACCTTTATCCAGCTCCCAATAAGAAGAAAAAACATAGATGTATTGGTGCTGCACCTCAGTACATTAACCCATGTGGTTTATTTGATGGAACTGCTGCTGGAAATATTGGGGGCGTGGGGTTTCTGATACATTTGAGTGGATCACACCATTTGAATTTTTCTATGGGATGTGGCAGCAGTACCAATACCAGATCTGAACTTCTAGCCCTATGGGCCCTCTTGGTAGTGTCTAAACAGATGGGGATACCTCTTCTATCTATCTTTGGTGACTCTCTTGTTATCATTTCATGGGAAAATAGATATTCTTCTCTCAACTCTTCACTTCTGAGTCACTAGTGTGAGGACATCCGATTATTGCTGCAATCCTTTCCTTCCATGACCATTTAGCATGTATACTGTGAGCATAACCAGCAGGGTGATGGTCTCTCAAAAAAGGCACTCTCTATTTTTCCTGGTTATGGAAATCTTTTGGAACATGAGAATGATGTGATCATTGATCATGGAAAATTTAAGCTTTTAAAGCTATTTTGTACTAGTTTTCAGTCCTACTTTTCTGCACTATTTATGATCTTTTGTTCAGGTAGTCTTGCTGACACAAAAGAGACCTTCCAGCCTTCTTGTTATGCTCGGGACTTATTTGTTTTATGGTCATCGTTGAATATGCTTCATTACAGTACTATGACCCGTTTTTATAGGAATGATGAAAAAAGCCTGACTCTAACAAGCTTTTTGTCTTATATGCTCATGATATGGATGATCTGGGTTCTCCATAGTGATATGAAGGTCTCTCACGTGTTTAGTCACATTTTATGAGAGGGTGCCATATATATATGTGGCTCTATCTTCTATGCCATTGTATGATGATTGTATATGATGTCCTTTGATTCAGTTATGAATATCAAAGTCTGGAATTTTTTCTTCTGAAAAAAAAAATACAAGTAACTACATAAAATAGAATCATTCAATTTTATATCTTTTGTTTCCCATTTACTTAGCCACAAACTACATAATAGAATTATACACTTATTATTTAAAGTAAACTCTTCTAATATATTAAATATAAAATAAATAATATATATAATAATAAATCGTATAATCAATAGATCATATATATAATAATAAATCATTAAATAATATATGCACGAAACTTGAACAATTCCAGTTTGTTCAAACACACGCACATGCTTGTTTTCTATGGTGTTTCTTTATGGTCAATTCAACCTTATTATGTTTCCTTGAATTGAGTACACCATATAAAACTATAACATTACTTATATGTCAAATATTTCATAATATGAGCGGTGCTGGGATTGCAACAATGGACCTAAAACCACAGCCCGATTAATCATTATCATCTCTAAATTTATTCTCTCTGCAATCTCCCATGTAGCTTTCTCTGCCAAAGTCTTTGCATTCTCAATTAATGTGCCACACCAAGAAGCATAATTAGCTTATAGAGGTTTTATAAAAACTGAATTAGATGATATATAAATCTATCAACTTAAATGTAAACAACATTCACTCAGGTAAATCTGGAAAAGATATGTGGCTAACTAAAACTTGCATTCAACCATAAACATATGGATTTATATTTCTTGTGATGGCATAACAAAAACTTATAGCCTTAAATACAAATTTGGGAGTTTACCAAGATGTTTCACCTGTTACAGAGCTTCGGCTCTCATCAGAGAGTTTTTCTTCTTCTTCTCCACACTTGTCTTCTTCTCTCTGTCTCTCTGTTCTGCTTTAGCATATGCGTATTCTTTGATTTACAATCTTCTTCTTCATATAGAAAACTTCTACCGAATTTACAATCTTCTTCTTCATATAGAAAACTTCTACCGACTAAAATTGATTCTTTATGAAGCTACCGACTTAACTTTAAAGACTGTAATTACTAATGCCTAGAAACTTAGCTTCCTCAATTAAATTCAACTGGATTATATATGAGAGACATGATCTCTTCATCCTGTCAGTCTATCTGAGATTTTTTGACCTGCTATAGACTTTGACAGAGTTGGCTAATGTGTTATTCAGATTAGCAAGTAATTAATATTTCTAACACTACCCCTTAATTATGAGCAGATCAGAATTTAAAACAAAATATTACAAAATATTTCAAAGCTGAAACATGCTCTATTCATGATAGAGTTCATTGTGCAGAACTTGTCATTCCTAAATAACTTTGGAGATACTCGAACATGTATCCCTTGCCAATGGTTTTGTAACGATGTGTGCAAGTTGATCTTTAGACCTGCAAATTTATAAACAAATTTCTTTGTTGTTCACCAATTCTCTTATGAAATGATACCTTCTATCAACGTGTTTGGTTTTCTTGTGAAACACATGATTCTTTGACATGCAAATGGCTGAATTATTTTCACAGAAAATGGTTGTTGGTCCTTGCTGGCTCTATGATAGGTCTTTTAACATTCTCTTCATTCAAATTACTTGACAGGCAGCACCTGTTTCTGCAACATACGATGTTTCTGCTGAAGATAGAGTTACTATGGGTTGTTTCTTCGAAGCCCACAAAACAACACATGTACCAAAATGAAATGTTTACCCTGATGTGCTTTTCATATCATCTGTGCTACCTCCATTGTCACAGTGAGTGTATCCAATGAGTTTAAGTTTTTTCGAGGTTGAATACATTATGCTAAGATATTTTGTGCCACTTACATACCTCATAATAGGATTTTACCTGCTTGCCAATGAGATTCTTTTGGTGACTCCATGAATCTTGAGATCGAACTTACTCCATACATGATGTCTAGTCTTGTTGCTCTTAAATACGTAAGGCCTCCAACAAACCTTTTAAACAACGTAGAATATACAATTGATCCATCATCATCTTTGCTCAATTTTAAACCTGTTATTACTGCTATTGGGAATCACTTGCAATTAGACATATTAAATATTTTTAAAACTGTATCTGGATACTTGGACTATGATATAAAAATACCACTTTCAGACTGTTGGACTTCAATGCATAGAAAAAATTCATGAGCCCCAAATTAGTCATTTAAAATTCACTTTCCATGACTGTCTTAAATTCTTTTATGCCAAAATCACCAATAAATATAAAATCATCTACATACAGGAAAACAATTAACATGTTACCTTGCTCATTCACTTTGGTGTACAGTGTTGGCTCACTTTCACTTCTGTGAAATCCATTCTCAGTGAGATAGGAATTGATGCAGCTGTACCAAGCTCTCAGAGCTTGCTTCAAACCATAGAGTGCCTTTTTCATCCTGTACACTTTGTGTTCTTGTCCTGGAACTTCATAGCCTTGTGTCTATTCCATATATACTTCTTCATCCAGATAAGCATTCAGAAATTTTGATTTAACATCCATTTGATAAACATGCCATTTGTTTTGTGCAACGATGGCCAAAATAGTTCTAATTGTATCCATGCATGAAACTGGTGCAAATGTTTCATTGAAATCTATGTCGGGTTGCTGTGTGAACCCTCTTGCTACCATTCTTTCCTTGTGCTTCTGCACATTCCCATCAACATCTTGCTTGGTCTTGTAAAACCATTTGACGTTGACTACATCCTTATCTTTTGGTACATCTACCAGCTCCCATGTCTGGTTTTTTTGAATGCATTCTATTTCTTCATCCATGGCTTGTGGCCATACTTATTCTTTAACAACTTCCTCAAATGTTAGTGGATTATCTATTTGAGAAAATAATGCAAAGAGAGAGAACGAATTTGGTGTACTGGCATCATATATTTCATGTAGATTTCTTATCTTCACTGGATTTGTTGATGTCGAATTGCTTGATGGAGTCTATTGTCCTCTTGATGTGCTTATTGTTGAATCTTGAGCTACGACTTGTGTCGACGTTCCTTGTGCTGAACCATGTCATGGTGTCATGGGAGTCGATGGTGCTGCGACCAGTTGACTTACATGTGGTGTTTGAACCACTTCCTCCATGATGTCATCATGTTCGACGTTGGGCATAATATTGACATTATTCTCGATGGTTCCATATCATGATTCATTCTTGATGAATTGAACGTCACGACTTATGATCACTTTCCTTGCGACATGATCATACAACTTGTATGATTTTGTGTCTTCAGAATAGCCAACAAAAATACATTTCTTTCCCTTCTTGTTTAACTTCTTTCTCATCTCATCTGGCACATGAGCATATGCTACACAAACAAAAAATTTTAAATGAGAAACACTATGTTTCTTACCTGTCCATGCTTCTTGAGGAACTTTGTTCTTCATGCTCTTTGTTGGACATCGGTTCATAATGTATACAACCGCTACGACAGCTTCAGTCTAATATTCATTTGGAAAATGCATAGTTTCCAACATCCTACGCGTCATCTCCATAATGGTTATGTTCTTTCTCTCTGCGACATCATTCTTCTGAGGTGTATATCGCATAGTGAATTGCTTCTGCATGCGATGGGTTTTGCAAAAAATCAAAAATTCATTTGAAATATATTCACCGCCTCTGTCCATCCTTAGGAATTTAATTCCGTGACCACTCTGGTTCTCCATGAGTGCCTTGAACTACTGAAAAACAACTAAATGCATCAGATTTATGTTTCAGAAAATATACCCATGCTTTTTTGAGTAGTCATTAATAAAAGTAAGGAAATAATTACAGCTACCAATGTATGATGTCTGCATTGGACCACAAATATCATAGTGCACTATCTCAAGTGGTGTGTGTGCTCTGTATGACTTTTCGACTGGAAAAGTCTCTCTATGTTGCTTGCCAAAAATGTATCCTTCACAAACTTTGTCTGGTTTTCCAATCAATGGAAATCCTTTCACCATGTTCTTTGTGTGCAGAAGCTTCATCCCACTAGTACAAAATGAGGAATTAGCTACTATGTGACTAAAAATTCTAGTCACCACTAGTTTTTCAAGTGATTTACTACTAAATATGAGCAATTTTGATTGACCAAACTAAAAACGACTAAAATTAACAACTAATTTAGTCACCAATTAACAAATATGACTAGATAATAAGTGAGAGAGTTAAAAATGACTAACATAAATGACTAATTTAGTCACGACATAAAAAAAATGACTAGTTAGAAGAATATGAATTAGTCATTTATGTTAGTCATTTTTTACTGTTACTCCAACAATGAAAAATTGCAATTTTTGGACTCTAAAAAGTTATGTAATAGATAAATGGGGGCTTCCAATTGTCTTCACAAAAGTTGCGATTCATTAAATAACTGAAATTATGACCCCTTTCACAAAACTTTCCTACGCATATGTTTTCATAGAAAACAACTCTATGTTTGATCAACTAGGAAAAGGGGTTGTTGATTCATAAGAAGATATGTTCGTCTGGATAGAGTCTTAGGAATATGAGGTATTATATCCCCCTCACAAGCACATTCACTTTAATTTTTTCATGTTTTGTATCTTCAATATTGGTATAGTTTTTGAGATGGAGTTCTCTAGAGCTAACAATAAATACCCAATCTAATATTATACCATTAATTTATGGTCTATAAGTGAAACTTTTTGAAACTCCCAAACAATATCAAATACAAATATTACAAAATATACCATTATTCATTATATATATAAGAATAAAATAAATGATGGAAAAAGACTCATGTTTATTATATTGACCAAGCCCATCCATTTCTCCATATAAATCGCTTATACAATCCCATGCTTCATTTTACATTCATAAACAGACATATGCTATAGTTCTTTGCATTTTCAACAAGTTTACTATATTGACCAAACCCATCAATCTCTTCATATCAATCACTCATGCAATCTCATGTCCCACTTTACATTTATAAGAAAATATTCAACTTGGTAAAAACGAATTCACACATGGTGTATATATATTTGGCGTAAACCTTGATTAATTTTGTAACTTTGTTTTTATTCTTCAACTTCGTAAAAAGAAATTCACACATGGTGTAGATATGTGTGTCTTAAACAATGATTATTAGTTTTGTAACTTTGATTTATTTTAGTGCAAAAAGTTAAAAACATGTAAAATAAGTTTAAAAAAAAACTTATTACTTTGGAATATTTATCTTGTTACAAAGGAATAGTTTGTTCCTATACCATTAAAAAAATAAATTGCTTTTCTAAAGTAATATAACAAAAAGGAATGAAATAAGTTGTTTCACAACTCTCCTTTATATATAATAATTATTAATTCGAGTAGTAAACTCCCACTCAACGTTCAAAATTGAACCCTTCCCAGCCCTTCCAAAGGGTTCTAGCCCTTCCTAGAAGTGTAAAATTAAAATTGTCATTAAAAAAAAAAAGACTGAATTTCACCCTTCCAATTAAGGACATAATTTACATCAACATTTAAATAGAAGAACAACATTTGAAATTATCCATCCATATAAATTTCTCAAGATGTTGAAATTCCTATGCTATAAAGTTCTACTCATCAATCAAAATATTGTAAATATCATAAAATTATAATCACTCACTCACTCACATCATGCCCTCAGTGTTTAGCTGTGCAAGATGACCAATGATCACTAACGACTACGAGGCATTGGCCACCAAGATGTGACTTTGAATCCCAAGTCATTTGTGGTTTCCCTCTAAAGTGTGACAATGTATTAGGGATTGCAACTGTAATAACAAATAATAACTACTAGTCTACTACTAGGCCCGAAACGAGCCCAAAACTTTGTGCCTACTATCTATGTGAACCTGACTACCAATGTCCACTTGTTTTTCGTCAAAATGAAATTCAAATGGCCAGTTTGATGAGCCCTCCTCTACAAGATTTCACTGCGTGCATGAATATCATAGGTGCACAACAACTATAAATAGCACTCACTGCATGCAACTACAAATAATGGCATGCTTCTAGGATCACACATTATGTAGAGGTCGATTCATGCATTGATACAGGGAGGTGTCACTAGGCACTTGATATAGAAAAAAAATGAGCTAGAAAAAAAAATTGGACCAAAGCACCACAATGGTTATTAAGAAATTTAAAATAACAATTTTTGCCTTAAGAATAGTCTTCAATTTGATGGGTGACATGATCATGATGTAATCTCCCTCCGTCCTTCCAAACATTTGTGGTTTCTCACAACTTTTTTCATGGGCGCTCACCACCAAAATACATTTAAAAATTACTTGTCTTTACATCATCTTCTCTTTAAATACTCATCTCATAGACATAACTAAGGATTATTATGCATGCACATCCTCACCTTATAATATCAATTGGGTCAAGGCACAGAGACATCCATAAAATATCAAATGTGTCAAGACACAAAGAGTAAGAGACAACTATAAGTAAGTATTATATTAAATTTACTATGTAAGTCTTTAATTGACACTATCAACTAATATTTGATACGTTGGATTGTCGTGATATTCTTTTCACTCCTTACCAATGTGATATGAAAGGCATTCTTTGAAGGTGAAGTCCTAAATTTTACATCTTTTTCCTCATTCTCATGCCTTTTGGTAAGACAATAAGGAGGGTAGTGACCCACATCAACATGTAAAATGGTTTCAGCATAGAGGTAGAAAAATTAATTGTTTTCATTAAATGACTTAAATTTCCTACCCATGACTTTTGATTCACCGAATCGTGGACTGGTACAAAACACAACAACTTTTAGAACCTTGAGCTGTTAATTACTCACACCTAGAACTTTCTCAAAGCATGCCATTAATAAACTTATTTTGGTGTTCTAGTTCACTTTAAAAGGAAGATTGTTGAGACTTAGACATGCAGTGAGTTGCAAGGCTTCAATTGACTTGGGCTTGATTCCATTGCCCCTCCATCCCATACATGTATTTTGTTGCGTTAAGTGTTAATTAACCAAATTTGATGCCTCGGCCCCAAAGATGATATCGTCGCTAACTTGCTTGGTATGCAGTATTTTTTAAGGTATTTTAAGTTGTGTATTATTTTTTCTTAGGTGCCCAATCCCATCATTCTTACATCACTCGGGATTGGACTGCTACCCTCTCTCCAGTTTGAATTAAGTTTTTGGTTGTATATATTGGTTGTAGGTTTATTATAGCCTTGTTTTGCTTAGTGGCTACCTTTTGTACATAGTTAACAGTACGTAATTCTCTCATGGTTCTAGTTTTTCTTTAAGACTATATCTAGTTATGACATTTTGCACTATGCATAAGATTAAGTGAATTCCCCAATATGGTTATTGCATAGTCTAAATAGTTTTTTTTGTATAATGAAGCGTGCTCCAACTTGAAAAAAAATACTATAGAATAGTTGTTATGTTACTTACTCTAAAATTAGTGTTACATATTTGTTAAATTAATGTATTTAAATTAAGTTTTATTGAAAATATGTCATATTTTGGTATAGATATTAGAAAATGGTCTAATATTTTTGTATAGATATTAGAAGATATTTTTATAATGAATAATATTTGCCTTTTTGCATTTTTGAAAAAAAAAATTAATTAATTTATACTTGTCAAATAAATTACAACTATTTATATTACCCTTCAAAGATGAAGGGCTCGGAGAATAAAACTATTTATCTTGCCCTTCATCTTTGAAGGACTCGAAGAATAAATGCCCTTCCAATTGAAATTAAGACCCACCCTTCAAATTTGATCGCTGGTTACATGTATATATGATTCTTTGGCTGTCCAACCGAAGCATCTTTGTACAAGCGAGTGTAGATTCACACCCTTCTGCTTAGCGCTGTGTGGACGCCCGTATCTCAGACCAGTCAGGACTCAGGGCCTTCCCCAGAGTCGAACTCGCGATAATCGTTGGAATATTTTGGGTAATCGCGTTGATATTAACGGGATTCCGCTTTTAAAAGATGTTGTTGTGACTCTGTGAGGTGAAGAGAAGTTAGCTTTAATTCCCCTGTAACTATGAGTGCTTGTAGTTTTTTTGTTTGTGGGTGGTTCGGGAGAGGTTAGTGTTTATTTCCCTGTCGTTGTGAGTGCTGGTAGTTTTGGATTTTAGCTTCGAATAAGAATGTGGAGCGGTGGTTCATCTTCTCAATAGAATGAGGAAGGCTGGGAAATGGCTTCCTCTCATAAGGCCAAGAACCAGGCCCCTCCAACTACTACTGGAAACCGGCCAATGAGCGGCACTTATTCTGCTGACAGGCCTAGAAATGGAGCTTGGAAGGGCAGAGGATCTTATGATGTTGATGACCAGAATACTAGCCGCTGGGTGAACCCTAGTAGCGATAGAGACTAGGGTAATAAGAAACGGGGATAGAAGGAGTTGGGGAAACCTCAGTAGAGGAATGTAAATCCAGAAAATAAGACCACCACAGCAAGAAATGTTGGTGGCTGGGGTCAATATGGCAAGGCAGATCAAGTAATGTAGGGCAGTTGGAGGCTTGATAGCTCAGACTCTGCTCATGGAAAGATGGGCAGGCCGGATCTTGCTATTCCTCCCCCACTTTCAAATGGTTGGCAATGGGGAGGCACCAAGTTGAATTCTTCAATGGCATCGCCACTGCCTAGAAAAAGTGCCAGACACAGCAGTGAAAAAGATAGTGAAGGGAAATTTGAATTGGGAAGTAATATGCTATCTAAACTTCTTCCTTTTGAGCAATCAGTTGAACCGTCTAATGAAACAAGTGGAGTTGGCTACTAGTCCAGTGATAATGAAATAGATATTGATAATCTTGACAACGATGAGGATTTAATGAGCACCGATGACTGTGATTCTGAAGGGAGTAATGTAAGCCATGAAACTTGGAAGAAGAATAAGTGGTTCAAGAGTTTTTTTGAATCCCTGGATAACCTTAACCTTGAGGAGGTGAGTGATCCCGAGAGACAGTGGCATTTCCCTGCATGCAAAGGCAGGGTTGGGGCTATCGACTGGCACAATATGCCACCTATTTTAGCCCATGCCAAAACAATCATATCAAAGAGGGTAAAGGTGTACCGTGAACTAGCGCAAGTACTGGAAGAAGAGTTGAAAAGGCAAGGAGCTGCATGCGTAACTCCCGAGGAGATGTTTGGCAAATGGAAAGGGCTTGTGAGAGATGGTCAATGATCAAGAAATTATCTGGCCTCCTATGGTTATTATTCAGAACACTCTCCTTGATCAAGATGAAAACGAAGAGGTATGTGCTGTAAGCTTCATATTTGTTTATTTTAAATATTTTTACATGGAGTTGACACATCTAGAATTCCATAGAAACCTCATGCTATCATGTTTATGGATGCTAGTGAAAGAGATGTGGAGATGGTTCTACAATTTCTCCATATATTGTAAGAATTTTGGCACCTGTTCATATACATGCAATTGTTCATTTACATGCAATTCTTGATGAGTTTGTTTCTGACCAATGTCAACCATTCAATAAAGTTAGCCCAATGTGTTCGTATTAGACTTTTGAGGTTACCTCAATCTTTGATTTTTACTGCACACTCACATCAATCTTTGCAGCAAATCACTTGTAAACTTGTTCACAGCCGATTGCTTTTCTGATCTATATCACAAGCAGGGAAGATTGGGCCAGGAAACTTCATCAATGGAAACATGATTTATTGGAAGCAGTGCAACATTATTGGATTGGAACTAAACTTCTTTGGGATTATATTACAATATCTTTTAGGCTTTTACTAAATCTTGCAAGTGGAAAGAATCTTTCATGGAGAGAGAGGCAGCATCTAACTAGAACAACAATAGATATTTTTAGGCTTGTACCATTTGCAGTCTTCATCATAGTTCCATTCATGGAATTGTTGCTTCCAATTTTTCTCAAATTATTTCCCAACATGCTACCATCCAATTTTCAAGATAAGATGAAGGAACATGTATTATTTTCTACTAATTACATTGCTTTGCTTTGTCAGTATAAATAATCTATGGGATGCAATCTTTTGGGATGGGGTGGATGGGTTTTGGTCCTTAGGGATGGCTGGAAGTGTTGCCCCATAGATCGAGGGGACATCAAAAGAATATTAAAAAAAGTGGAGTTATAAAAAAAGATCAAAAGTTATTTAAAACTTTTTGTTAACACTTGAAACCGTCTGGTTCCAAGGCCATTGGAAACAATGCACTATCACAAAGTATTATGATACTATCTCCTTCTAGTTTTAGCAATACAAAAACCTCTTTTTAGCAATACAAAAACCTCTTTTTAGCAACTGGTTTGAACTTTGACTCTATTTAGTATAATCCTAAGAGTGGTAGGAATGCACAGAAATGCATGGATGTTCTTCTTTATTCAGATTGTTGTAGGCTTTTTAAGAAGCAATGCAAGCACTATACGAAAGGGAAAGGCCCGCTTTATGTCTTTACAGTTCTTATTTGAATACCTAGTTACCTGTGTTTATTTACTTATAGGGTGGGTTCTTTAGAAAAGGGATACACTTCCATTTTTACACAAACTGCTACAGTATGTTCCTGGGGACATCTAGGACTGCTACATTCATAACCCTTTCATTAAGAAATGTTCTAATTGGGGATTTCCACCCATACCCCCATAAAGAATCAATAGTTAAAAGGAAAAAAAAAGACACTTGAGTTTTTCCCTGAGTGGACGAAAATTTTAACTTGTGGATTGCATTTTCCTTGTGCAAGGTCTCATTGTTCAACTGCAGCCATGTTTTTGTACTATGTGATGTACCATTATGGAAATATGAAGGATACTATATCCTCTTTATAGTTCTTACTGCAATATGTCGGTTACCTGGGTTTGGGTAACTATAGCATAGTTTTTCTAGAAGAGTGATCCCTAAAGGGCCCCATTTTACGCAAACTGCTACAGTATGTGCCCTGGTACTTCTAGGACCTTCCTAGTAATGGCCCTTCTGCTGGGGATTTTTCTGAATGGTTATGACCAACCATAACCACAAACAGAAGTAAAACTCAAAAGGAGAAAAAAAGACAGTTGAATTTTTCTGTGTGGACTAAGCTTTGAACTTGTGGATTGCATTGTACTTGTGCAAGCTATGTTTTTTCAACTATGGCCACAACTTTGTACTGTGTACTACGCCATTATCAGGATACGAAGAATGCTTTATCTTTATATAAAATATTTATTGTATTCATATAACAATGTGCCCATCTTAGGAGGACATGTAACATAAAATCCATTCTTATCACTGGTGTAACCATTACATGGGTACTTGTGCTTCCTTGCTCATTGCATTGCTTTCTTATCCTTTATTGGCATGCTGTATGCTGCTAGACACTATACCACACAGACATGTAAGAGTAAGAATCGAAAAAATAAGCATAGAAAATCAAGAATCTATCTAACTACAGTGCAATCCCTTTATCTTAGAAGCTGGAATATCAATAATTGATTTACATTTTCTTATCAATTATATGATGCAGCTTATTACAGGAAACTTTTAGCCCTCATGGTTTTCTCACTAACTAGGCACATAAAGGAACTCCTAGATGACTTATAATCAGATTTGCTTGAATTGATAGAGAGAAACACCTTCAGCATTCATAGGCATGGACAAAAAGATTGAACCAAATGGAAAATTTTGTTTCTCTTATTCCTAAATGGACCTCTTACTTGTTTCTTGCATTTATATGCACATCTTAATGTGCAAGACTAGAGGGATCATACTTAAGCCTTACACATATTTGTGAATGTGAATCAAAATTTCGAGATGTGCATACATTTGTATTAAACAATGTGTGATACTAGTAATGCAGTCAAGAAAATCATATTTTTAATATCTATGATTCAAAATGAAATATTATTGATCTTTCATGAAAGCACTTTGTGGGTTCCATGGTTGACTGATTGCACTTTCTAGTCCCATTGACCTATTCCTTGGTCATTTGTGCAAATAATATTATTTTATTGAAATTTTCTTCATGCTTCCAGCTTTAGTGTGAATTGTGTCTCACTATTGTGTTCAAGTTCTTGCAGTATGGCCGTAGTAAGGAACATTTAAATGCCCAAATTTTGCTTAGCAGGACATAAAAGGACGAGAAAGTAAAGAGTGAAGATTCTATTGGTGAGGCTTCGCTTACTTATAATGTATTTCTTTGAAGTGCAACTAAGTTGTCAATTAGAAAATTTAACAGTTTCTTTCTTAGACAATTTTTCGTTGCTAGTTACCTATTTTGTGGCTTCTAATGAGGCCTTTTTGTGGACTTAGCTTTGGATAAGGACAGGAGTTCATTTGGTAGCCTTTCATCTGAGATTGTTCCTGGTAAAGTGGAAGAGAAATCAATTAATGGGGATTCTTCTTCAGTTTTAGTGTTCACTGAAGAGGAACTCAAAGAGAGGATAGCCATTGAGATTAAATATGCATTAAATCAGAAAGAGCTTGAAATCCATGAACGACATATGGAAATATGTAAAGAAGCATTAGCCATTGTGCTGAAGGACCATGGAGTGGAATTCAAGGTACACTTTTAGATCCCTTTTTTACTATCTATGTTATTGTTGTTTAGACTTGCCAGTGGCTTTTGATGCATAGTTGGTTTTGTTGTATTTGCTCTGACTTGGGTTTCTTGTCTATTTTTGTAGTCAAGGTAGTGTATTATTTAACTTTATTGTCCTTTGAAATGTAGTTCATCAATGTGTTTTAGGAAGTGATATATTTTATAAAAATGCTTGATTAATTCTATTGGATTATATGCAAACTTGTGGATACTGTTAGGAAGCTGAATTTATAATTTTAACATCTTGAAACAGTGACCTTATAATTTTTTCATAATGGAGATTAACGTGTGTGCTTTTACCTATACAGTAGAATAAGTCTGGACTGGTTTGTCGTCATTGATTTGCTTTCATTATTTTGTATAGACTCTAGAGTATTATGAAGGATCTGTGAGTTGATAAGATATCACTTATAACTTAGCATGGTTTAGTCTCCACGAAAAGACTCACATACTAAGTAATAGTGGCTTCCCATATTCTGGAGCTAGAAATTCATGCTGAAATCCTTTCTAAAAGTTTATTTTGTACACGGTTTAATAATTATAGATCATATTAGTGGGTAATGTTCACAATGCAAACCCTTTTGAATTTTGCATCACATTATGTTTTGGATTTCAGATTTGATGCTCTTTTCAATATTGTGCATGTGTTTATACAAGATGATGGAAGAGCATGCTCAAGAGCTTGAACTAAACTTGATGAAGGAGAAGGCTCATTGTTTGAAATTATCAAATGAAGTACATACATTAAATGAGCATTGTGCTTGTTTAGAACATGAAAATGCAAAATTGTGAATGAGACATAATTCTGGAAATCTAAGAACTGATACTAAATCAAAATGTGATAACTACAATGTATCCTTTCTCATGCATGTTGTTGACTCCCAGAATGATGTAAAGGATGAAGATTTAGTTAGAGATGACAACAGCAAAACATTGATGGTAGGAAACTGATATGATCCAAAGTGGTTCATAACAGAAACAGGGATTTATCTAAGATCCTAGTGTGAAAACTTCCTCCTCTTAGGCAACAGTCCTTTAGGCAATATGCTTGAAACTCTTTTAGGTCGAAGCAAATTACTTGATTCTTCAGAAGGGCAGTTTAACCTTCAAAGAAATTACAACCATTGAAAACAATTTTATTCAATATGTACTTATCAACAAGTAATTTCATCTCTTCACAAATTTAAGATGTCCTAAAAGATCAAAAAAGAAATGACCCAACAGTGACAACACCTATGTAAGCGCAATAACAAGTCGGAAAAAAAGACTCTAATGATTCAAATTTTATTGGCTAGCAACAAAATTTAATAGTGGAAACAAACTACAGCGTTCCAATTATTCAATTTACATCCATAGCCATGTATGTAGTCCTGACATTAATTATCCATAATTATATACATTGAATTCATGCATTTATAACTGAACTGAGAAGTAAATAAATGACAAACATAAACATATAGAATGTGGCACTTCATCACATATTCATACCACTTATCTCTCTAACAAAATAATCCTCCAATGGGCTGCAAACAAAAGACGATCCTCCCAGCTTTAGACTTTGTGTCACACTTAATATCTCTTTGACAAAGGCCACCACAGAGCTGAAGTTATCATTCCACACAAGTGGCTGTATTAATTTATGGATTAATTTCTTTAAATTAGCTAGGTCAAACCCTCTCTTACTCTTACCGTCTGCTCTGCCTTGCCTCTATCCTCCCGCAGAAACATACCCTATGTTATAATGATGTACTAATGGTAGGTTTTGAACAATTCTTCATGAACCTTGAACTTTGTACTTGTAAATATAACTCCACACCAAAATACGAGGCCCAGGTCTTAGTGAGGCTCTTATATTCCATTGAAGAAGCACCGCATCCCACGTGGGGAGTCAGAGTGGAAAGCGTAAACATGCCATAGGGCCTGAAGGGAATTGGAACTTAAAACTAATTCATAATCAAATAATTAGGGTAGGGCACTTACACATTCCACTCAAGTAGGATGGAGACATGCTTTATTACCCTTACGAAGAAATAGTTTCTTGTAGGAAGTTCAAATGGGGAATATGAACCTCATCATGATTTTTTATATCCTTTGCTTCATCATAAATGTACATTTAATGGTCAAGTAAATTCCTTCATTTTGAAAGTCATAAATCTTGATAAGAATATGCCTTTATGAAACTGTGCATTATAAGAACACTATAGAATACTAGTCTCTCCAACCTTTTCAATAGGTTTAGTCCATCTGAAAAGCTTACTAGAATCTAAATTTTAGTGTAGTCTTATTTTAGGTGACCATACATTCTAAGGAAAGTTCAGTTCTTATCAATAGTTATTTCTCTCCGTGAACCGTTGTCCAATCATAATGGAAGCTGTTTCAGATCCTGTACATCTCAACACAAAGCTAATATATATTTTGTTATACCTAATGGTTTACAATTTTTTCAAGTTTAATTCATGCTTAACTAGTTGTCCTGCCTTTCAAATAACTGCCATCATCACCTAAAAGCCAAATATACAACCCTTTAAATGTTTCTCTAAAGACACAATGTTGTAGGAGCATAAATCCTCTATACAAAATGGTACCTTTGAAACAATAAATGATTCAATACTAAATACTTGCAATGCTTGCAATTCCCCAAGTCAAAATACTTGCAATTCTTTGAATTCTAGGTCTACAGATCATTTTTGCAAGACATTACGATGCATAGGGAGTCAAGTCTCTAATTTTGCAAATGATAATCGTCGAGTCTCCATTATCAATAAGTTTCTGAATCTGCCTGGCTCTTAGAATGTTTATCACTTGATTTAAAGCTAAAATAGGCTTCACAATAAGAGAAGAAACCTTTTGCAGTTTGATCACAACCATAGACCTGCTTATTATGGAACCTTCTTAAAGAAAAGGTGAATATACTTTGCATAATTTTAAGTTTATTAATTATAAAACCAACAAGTTGTGTTTTAATTTTGATAGCCCATGATGAGGAACATATGAAACAGCTTGAAGCTCATGGATTCTTAATATTGCAGTAGACAAGAGGGAAATTTTTGTTTCTAACTCTTTGTTTTTGATGCAGTGATGGCATTGGGCTTCGAAATCCTTTCAGGAGGACTCTTCTTTGGACTGTGAGAATGATAGTGATGAAGAATGGGAAGAGGTACTCATCACTAAATCTCTTTGGTAAGAGTATTTGTAGTATTTTTATTAGCTTTAGTTATAGGGAAAATTGTACATAGCTTTCAGGGATTAGTTTATCATAAATACTAGTTACTGGCAAGTTGTAATAGTAATAATTATGTAGTTTATAGATTGATATATATCATAAATTTGTTTGAATATCATCATTGTCAAGCAATAACAACTTCTTAAAGAGTGCTAGCTCAATGGTAGAGTGCCTGCCTAATTATAGGTAGGAGGTTGGTGGTTCGATTCCTCCATGCCCTATCATAAATTTGTGACTACAAAAATGACTAAATTCGCATATATACGACTATTAGTAGCTAATTTCCCGTATCTTAGTCGTATTTATGTTAGTCATTAATATGTTAACATCTAGTAGTTTATTTAGTCATATATTTGGTCATTAATGGTTGCAATCAGCGACTAAATCAATGACTAACTCAGTGACTAAATCAATGACTAAATCCATGACTAAATCAATGACTAAATCATTAACTATCAATGACTAAAAAAATGACTAAATCATTGACTATCAATGACTAAATCATTAACTATCAATGACTAAAAAAATGACTAAATCATTGACTATCAATGACTAAATCATTGTCTATCAATGACTAAATCAATGACTACTAAGTCAAGCTATTAATGACTAGTGAAATACGACTAGCTATAAGATAGTGAAAATTTGCTACTATTAGTCACTGACTCAAAAATAATCGTTTATGGCCTGATTTTAGTCATTTTTTTAGTCATTAATTTCTCATTTTCTACTAGTGTCCCACCAAAATTAAGATGTCCAAATATGAAATGCCACAACCAGGAATCATCCTAAACTTCGGTTTGAAATGCAGCTTGAATTTTAGCACTGTCATTTTCTTTCTTGTTGCAGTGCACAACTTCTTCTTTACTTTCTCCCTTGAAAGAAACTCCTGTATTGTATGGAACTATCCTTAATGGAAACAAGTGATTTCTTGTCATTGGCACTTTTTCTATCAACTGGTTGCTTGGACGTATGTCTTTAATCACACAGTGATTGTCCTCCATGTAGACTATTTACCCTTTTTGTATCAGTTGTCCAATACTCAGCCAATTATGTTTCAGACTTTTGACATTGTAAACATCAGGCATATACTTATGCTCCCCTTGTTTGGTTAGAATACTAATAGTACCTTTTCCCAAAACAGTGACTTGGACATTATTTCCAAGTGTAACATCAGTTTGAGATGAATTATCTAGACTAGAAAACAAATTTAAATTAACATTCATATGATTGTTGTAGCCTGAATCTAAATACCATATGTCAGATGGACTTTCTTGGATGGTATTGTATTCAATTAAGGATGTACATTGATCAACATTGCACTCAACGAAGTGTTGGTGTTCACCCACTGGTTCTGGTTTTGCTTTCCTTGGTCATGCTACTTCTTCCTGCATTCATATGCAATGACCAAATTTCTTACAATAATGACATTGAATTTTTTATTTATCAAACCTTTGACCGCTTGGTTGACTTGGGTTCTAATTCTATCCTCTAAAAGCGAAATCTACAGGACTGCTGCTACGTCCTCCTCTTGAGGAGTTTCTTCCTCTTTCTCTTGAATTATTTATCCCCCTACCTCTACCACGGCTTGTGGATGACTATGCTAGAAATGCACCTTCCAATGATGTATTTGTTCTACTGAGTCTATGTTCATGATTGATGAGTGAAGCTTGTAGCTCATCAATGGTGAACACTATCATATCTTTGTTTTCTTCCAAGGTTACAACCAAGGATTCAAATCTTTAGGGAAGACTTCTAAGAATTTTTTCAACCACTCTTTGGTCTGTTATGGTTTCTCCATGAGATTTCAGTTGGTTTATCAAACAAATAATTTTGGTATAAAATGATTCTACTGACTCTGTTTTTTCATGGACAGAGATTCAAAATATCTTCTTAGAATCCTGCAATTTAGATGTCTTTACCTTGTCTAGACCTTGATAGGTTGTCCCCAATGTGTCCCATGCCTTCTTTGTGGTATTTACTGCTACTACTCTTGGGAGTATGCTTTCATGCATGGATTAGTGTATGTAGAACACTGCTTTTCCATTTTTCTTCCTATGTTGCCTTAGAACATCTTTCTCAGCTTGTGTGAGATTATTATATGCCACTTGATCTGTTGGTTCTACATAACCATTCTGGACTATATCCCAAACATCTTGAACTCAAAACAAAGCCTTCATTGTTAGAGACCAATACTCATAATTCTTTCATGTAAAAATCGAAGTTTCTAAACTCGCCATATTTGAACCGGAAGTAGAAAACATTTTAATTTTTAACTTTCCTTAGAAAATTCCTTTTTCCCTTTTAGGACAATATTTCTTTCCTAAACTTGCTCTGATACCAGATACTGGGAGAAACGTCGACCGTGACAATTAACTTAAGTTACCGCGCAACACAACCTTTTTGTTTTCCCTTTTCACTTTTTTGGAATGCCTTGTAACTCAAAATACTTGCAACATAATTATTGCGACTTACTTTTCACCCGACTCACTTTACTTCGTGAGACTTACTTGGATTTCAACCGACTTTTACTGCGACATGAATTAGGTTGCAACCAACTCATGTGCGACCAAATTTTGCTTCGACACACAACTTTATATTTCTTAGTCTAAAGACTTAGGAATATGAAAACACTTTTCACTGCGGTGATTTGGGATTAACGGCGACACAACTATTGCAACTCACTTGGAATATTATATAACCAAATATTTAAACACAATTTGTGTCGAATACTCCTGTGCATAAAAAATGGAATTTTAGGCGATGAAATAAATATGGATTCTTTGTGTCTTTCATTTACAGTAAATGTAAACAACATTCACTTAGGTAAATCTAGAGAAGATATGTGGCTAACTAAAACTTGCATTTAGCCATAAACATATGGATTTATATTTCTTATGAAGGCATAACAAAAACTTACAGCCGTAAATATAAATTTGGAAATTTACTGGGATGTTTCACCTGTTACAAAGCTTCGACTCTCAACACTTACAAAACACAAAAGCTTGAGCTTCAAACTCTTCACAGATATTTTCTTCTTCTTCTCCGCACTTCTCTTCTTCTGTTTGTCTCTTTGTTCCTCTTGTGCATATGCGTATTCTCTGATTTACAATCTTCTTCTTCAAATATAAAAATTCTACCAACTAAAATTGCTTCTCTATGAAGCAGCCAACTTATCTTTAAAGACTGTAATTACTATCTACCTAGAAGCTTAGCTTCAGCAATTAAATTCAACTAGATTATATACGAGAGATATGAAATATTCATCCTATTAGACTATCTGAAAATTTCTGACATGCTATAGACTCTGATAGAGTCAACTGATGTGCTATTCGGATCAACGAGTAATTAATATTTCCAGCACTCCCCCTTAATTATGAGTAGATCAGAATTTAAAACAAAATATTACAAAATATTTTAGAGCTGAAACATGCTCTATTCATGATAGAGTTCATTGTGTAGAACTTGTCATTCCTAAATAACTTTAGAGATACTGGAATGTATCCATTTCCAATGGTTTTGTAAAGATGTCTCCAAGTTGATATTTAGACTTGCAAAATTCTAAAAAAAAGTCATTATTGTTCACCAATTCTCTTATGAAATGATACCTTGTATCAATGTGTTTGGTTTTCCTGTGAAAAACATGGTTCTTTGACAAGGACATGGCTGAATTGTTGTCATAGAAAATGGTTTTTGGTTCTTGCTAGTTCTGGGATAGGTCTTTTAAAATTCTCCTCATCCAAATGGCCTGACATGCAGCGCCTGTTGCTGCAACATACTCTTCTTCTGCTGAAGATAGAGTTACTATGGGTTGTTTCTTCGAATCCCATGAAACAACACTTGTACCAAAATGAAATGTGTACCCAGATGTTATTTTCCTATCATCTGTGTTGCCTCCATTATCACTGTTAGTTTATCCAATGAGTTTAAAATTTTCGGAGGTTGAATACATTATGCCAAGATCTTTTGTGCCACTTACATACCTCAGAATTCTTTTACCTACTTGACAATGAGAGTCTTTTGGTGACTCCATGAATCTTGATATCATAATTACTCCATACATGATGCCTAGACTTGTTTCTCTTAAATACATAAGGTTGCCAACAAGCCTTTTAAACAGCGTAGGATCTACCGTTAATTCATCATCATCTTTGCTCAATTTTAAACTTGGTATTACTGGTGTTGGGACTGACTTGCAATTACACATATTAAATCCTTTTAAAACTGTATCTATATACTTGGATCGTGATATAAAAATATCACTTTTAGACTGCTAGACTTCAATGCCCAGAAAAAACTTCATGACCCCCAAATTAGTCATTTCAAATTCACTTTCCATGACCGTCCTAAATTCTTTTATACAAAAATCACCAGTAAATATTAAATCATCTACATACAGGAAAACAATTAACATGTTACCTTGCTCATTCACTTTGGTGTATAGTGTTGGCTCACTTTCACTTATGTGAAATCCATTCTCAGTGAGATAGGAATCAATGTGACTGTACCAAGCTCTCGAAGCTTGCTTCAAACAATAGAGTGCCTTTTTCACCATGTACACTTTGTGTTCTTGTCTTGGAACTTCATAGCCTTGTGTTTGTTCCAAATATAATTCTTCATCCAGATAGCCATTCAGAAATGTTGATTTAACATCCATTTGTTTTGTGCAGCGATGGCCAAAACAGTTCTGATTGTATCCATGTGTGCAACTGGTGCAAATGTTTCATTGAAATCTATGTCGGGATGCTGTGTGAACCCTCTTGCTACCATTCTTGCCTTGTGCTTCTACACATTCCCATCATCATCTTGCTTGGTCTTGTAAATCCATTTGACGCTGATTACATCCTTATCTTTTTCGTACATCTACCAGCTCCCATGTTTGGTTTTTCTTAATGGATTCTATTTCTTCATCCATGGCTTGCGACCATACTTCTTCTTCAACAGCTTCCTCAAATGTTAGTGGATCATCTATTTGCAAAAAAGATGTAAAGAGAGAGAAGGAATTCAGTGTACCATCTTCATATATTTCACGCAAACTTCTTGTCTTCACTGGATCTGTTGATGCCGAATTGCTTGATGGAGTGTGTTGTCCTCTTGATGTGCTTGTCGCTGTAGCTTGAGCTACGACTTGTGTTCACGTTCCTTGTGTTGAACCATGTCATGGTGTCATGAGAGCCAATGGTGCTATGATCGGTTGACTTATATGTGTTGTTTGAACCACTTCCTCCGTCATGTCATCATGTTCGACGTTTGACACAATCTTGACATTATTCTCAATGGTTCCATCCTATGATTCATTGTTGATGAATTGAACGTCACGACTTATGATCACTTTACTTGTGATAGGGCCATACAACTTGTATGCTTTTGTGTCTTCAGAATAGCCAAAAAATACATTTCTATCCCTTCTTTTCTAACTTCTTTCTTAGCTCATTTGGCACATGAGCATATGCCACACAACCAAAAATTTTAAATGAGGAACACTATGATTCATACATGTCCATGCTTATTAAGGAAGTTTTTTCTTCTCGCTCTTTTTTGGACATTGGTTCATAATGTATACAACAGTTGCGACAGCTTCAGCCCAATATTCATTTGGAAAATGAGTAGCTTCCAACATGCTGCATGCCATATCCATAATGGTTATGTTCTTTCTCTATGCGAGACCATTCTGCTGAGGTGTATATTGCGCAGTGAATTGCTTCTGTATTCCATGGGTTTTGCAAAAATACATAAATTCATTTGAAACATATTTACCACCTTTGTCCATCCTTGGGATTTTAATGCGGTGACCACTTTGGTTCTCCACAAGTGCCTTGAACTGCTGAAAACAACTAAATGCATCAGATTTATGTTTCAGAAAATATACCCATATTTTTCTTGAGTAGTCATCAATACAAGTAAGAAAATAATTGCAGCCACCAATGGATGATGTCCGTATTGGACCACACATATCAGAGTGCACTATCTCAAGCGGTGTTGTGCTTTGTATGACTTTCAGACTAGAAAAGTCTCTCTATGTTGTTTTCCAAAAATGCACCCTTCACAAACTCTGTCTGGTTTGTCAATAAATGGAAATCCTTTCACCATGTTCTTTGTGTGCAGGAGAATCAACCCACCAAAATGTTCGGGTACACAGGGTACTCTCAAAAGACCGAACATCTTCAGTAACCTCTTCACACAAATAGATCACATATCAACACACTGATGTTTGTCACGTGGTTAAAACCCTCGAGAGAGAAACAGTCCACGACCCCAGCCAAATAGCTACTTGGAGCAATTTATTATGCAAAAGAAAGAAAGTTACATATGAGCTTCTCATAATCGATCAACTAGCCAAGGACCCTCTATGCTCTTTAAATAGAGATTGTAGACCAATCGGGTGTCAAGCCATGGATCAATGGTAGGTATGATCTAAGAGAAGTTGAACCGTCGGATCACTCTATGTCTAGAACATATCGTGACCATCAGATTAGAATATTTACAAATGCATACTAATGCATACTAAAGAAACACACTTTTACCTAATGGATATATTACACAAGTTGATCTTAACTAACTCCTAAGTGTTTAAATATCCTAACATCCCCCTTAAGAACAACTTGGGATAGGATTGAATGATTTACAAAAGTGACACTATTAGGAGAAGGAAGGAGGCATTAGAGCCTATCCCCCCTTAAGGACACATTCCTGAACTCCTAACATAGACCGAAGTTTAGAAAACTTCGCTTCTGTAAGAGAATTGGTGAAGATGTCTGGAACTTGATCATCTGTAGGGAAATAGAGCACTTCAATAACACGATCATGAACAAGATTTTTGATGAAGTGCATGTGAAGCTCAATGTGTTTCCTGCGCTGATGTAGAACTAGATCTTTGGAAAGCTTGATGGCACTTTGATTGTCGCACCAAAGTGGAGTAGGTTGCTGCTGCTCGAATCCAAACTCTGAAAGGATCTGTCGAAGTCATAAAGCTTCCTGATTGGCATTAACTACAGCTCGATATTCGACTTCTACTGAAGAAAGAGCAAGAGCTTGTTGTTTCTTACAAGCCCAAGTGACAGGTCCAGATCCCAGACTGAAAACATAACTTGTAGTAGACTTTCAGTCATTAGGATCGCTGGCCCAATCTGAATCAGTGAAACCAACCAACAAAGGTTCCCCCCTGTACTGTAATGAATCCCAAACTGAATTGTACCTCAAATAAATCGAAGTATTCTTTTTTCTGCTTTCCAGTAACTTTCATGAGGAGTTTGCATATAACGAGCAACATGACCAATGACAAAGGAAAGGTCAGGACGAGAATGAGTCAAGTATAAAAGACTTCCAACAAGCTGACGATACAAGGTGGCATCTACTTTAAGGGAAGTACAAGTGGTAGAAAGTTTGACTCCAGACTGGAAGGGAGAATGGGCTGGTTTACAATATTCCATGTGGAAGCGACGAAGAAGGTCACAAGCATACTTAGATTGGGAAAGAAAGATTCCTTCTTTGGTTTGCAAGACTTGGAGACCAAGAAAATAATGCAAATGTCCTAAGTCTGACATTTCAAAATTTTGCTTAAGACTGGATTTCACATGGGTTATAAGTTTAGGGTCACTACCAGTAAGGATAAGATCAACAACATAAAGAACAAGTATGATGAGATGGTTTCCTACTTTCTTGGTATAGACATTGGGGTCAGAATGGCATCTAGAAAAACCAGTGTCAAGGAGAAAGCTTTCCATTTTGGCATACCAAGCTCTAGGAGCTTGCTTAAGGCCATATAAGGATTTCTTAAGAAGACAAACAAGGCTAGAGTTATTCTGAACATATCCAGGAGGTTGTTCCATGTAAATTTCCTCATGTAAATCACCATGTAAGAAGGCAAACTTGACATCCATTTGATGGACTTCCCAGTTATCTAAGGCTGCAAGGGAAAGAACAAGGCGGATGGAGTTCATTTTTGCTACAGGGGCAAAGGTTTCATTGTAGTCAATCCCTTCAACTTGGGAAAAACCTTTGGCAACTAACCTTGCCTTAATTCTTTCAACACTTTCATCTGATGCATACTTAGTTCTATAGACCCATTTACATTTGACAAGTTTTCTTCCTTTTGGAAGAGGAACAAGATCCCAAGTATCATTTGCCATTAAGGAACGATATTCTTCATCCATAGCTGCATCCCAATCTGGATTTCCTGAAGCTTCTGCAAAAGTTCCTGGATCATGATTCTCTGAAACTTGAGCCAAAAGAGAAGAGGCTCGCTGAAACTGAGAAAGTGTTCGACGTTGATCTCTAGGATCATCGATAAGATCACCAGCTGCTTCACATGTTTAACGGACCCATCGAGGAAGAATTGGTTCTGGTGCAATTGGAGGAACATGAGCAGGAGGAGGTGGATTTTCATTCTCACTGTCATCATCAGAAACTGGAGTTGGAAACCTGTCAAGGAAGCTGGAAGAAGAAGAAGAAGAAGAAGAAGAAGGCACAATTTCCGAATCAGGCTCGCAGGCCAAAGATGGCACAACCGCCAAGTTAGGCTCGCAAACCAAGAGATTTTCATCAAATTTAACATCTATTCTAATGATTATATCATGAGAATGTGGTTGAAGAAGTCTATAACCTTTCACATCTTCAGAATATCCAACAAATATGCACTTTTCACTTTTAGGCTGCAATGCTTTCCATTTTTCATCCAAAATGTGAGCCCATGCTTCATAACCAAACAAACGAAAGTGACTTACATTTGGTTTAATTTTACTCCATGCTTCTTCCGGTGTTATACCTTGTAAAACTTTAGTGGGTGTGCGATTAACTATGTAATTTGCACAATTTATGGCCTCAGCCCAATATTGAAGACTTAGTCCCTTAGATTGGATCATACAATTAGCCATTTCTTTTAAAGTGCGGTTCTTCCGTTCAGCTACACCATTTTGTTGTGGTGTATATGGAATAGTGTGCTATTGTTGGATTCCTTGTTCAGTGTAAAAAGTAGTGAACTTGTTGTTAACATATTCTCCTCCATTGTTAGATCTTAACTTAATAATTTGATGACCAGATTGTTTTTCAACAAGGGCTTTGTAGGCCAAGAACATGTTAAATACTTCACTCTTAAGTTTTAGGTAGTAAACCCAAGTGCATCTGGAGTAGTCATTAATAAAGGTTAAGAAATATTTGAAACCAGAAAAGGAAGCAGATGGAAGAGGGCCACACAAGTCACTATGCACAAGCTCCAAGGGAACCGAGGCATGCCAAGATGCACGTTTGTCAAAACTGTCCCGATGATGTTTTCTGAGTACACAACCGAAACAAACACCATCCTTGCAAGATACCAGTGGAAGACCAGTCACCATATTGTCTTTACATAGTTGTTGCAATGAGTGATAATTTAAGTGACCAAATCGCTCATGCCAAAGTTTGCTCAAGTTATCACTATGAGCAACAAAAACTAAAGGAAAAGGTGATGACCCAAAGTTGTTAAATTTGTACAACTTGGTCGTATCATCAGCAGTTCCAGTAGCAAGGATATTTTGAGGATTTTTAAAATCCTTGATTACAACTTGGTGAGGTGTAAACGTCACAGTTTTACCTTCTTCTGAATGAGTAATTTGATAGACTGATAACAAATTGCAGGAAATTTTTGGAACACATAGTACATCACTGAAATGACCATTTTCTACTGGAACTATTCCAGATCCTACAACACTTAGAGATCTATCATCACTAACAAATATTTGTTTGGGTTACATTCATGCATAGTAGAAAAGATTGCTTTATCGTTAGCCATATGATAAGATGATCCAGAATCAATGAGCCATTCAATTGAAGTAGAAGAAGAAGATGCAGTATAAGAGTAACCAGAAGCACAAAGTGCATGTCCATGAGAGGTAGATTCTGAAGATGAATCTAGGCTGATGTGGTGCTTCTTCATTGCTGCTTCCAAGGCTGCCATCTTCTTAAAACACTTAGATTCATCATGATTATCCTTCCCACAAAAATTGCAATGACGCTCAGTCTTCTTTCCTTTTTTCTTGGATCCTTTGTCATTTTTTAAAGAAGGAGCTGACTGAGAGAGTTTGGGACCCTTGCTGTTTTGCTTATTATTGCGAAAATTCTGTTTCTTGGGAGGCTTGGACTTTTCTTTTTGTTGGGACAATAAGGCTTTCCCAGATGTATTTGCATTGTTGATTATTCCAAGATGAATGAGCTTATCTTTCTCTCTAATTAAGGAATCACAAAAAGATTCAAGGCTAGGCTCTTGATAGCTAGTTGCAGTCAAGGATTCTTTCATGGAGTAGAATGTAGATACAAAAATAGAATATGTAGGTCCAAAGTTTTGAAAGAATATAATAAATACATTGTTTGTCTTCTTTCTTAATATTGCATTCTGCACATAATAGTCTAAGAGTTTTATACTTAGATAAATAGTCTTGAATGCATGAAAAATCATTTGGATTCAAGGAAATCAATTCATTCTCAAGTTGATGACCTCGAATTTCATTGTGTTTACCAAACACAGATTCCAACTTTTCCCAAGCTTTATCAGGTTCATCAATTTCAGATATGTGGAAACACAAATCAATAGAGATGGACATCCCAATCAATCCACGAGCTTCATCACATCTATTTGCCCATTTAATTTTCTTATCATCATCAGTGGGTTTTGTTTCTTTCCCTGAGGTTATCCTGAAAATTCCCCTACTTCGTAGAACATCCTCCATATGATATTTCCATGAGAAATAGTTAGAACTTGTAAGTATAATATCACAAGGGGCGACCATACTATAAAATAATGGCTGAAAGAACAGAAACTAATTATCTGGATGTAAAGAGCTCGAACAAATATGTGGTTTAAAAAATAGCGGTACTTAAAACTGATTCTGGATGATGAAGTTATGCTTGATCAAAGAAAATGTTGAAGATGTCCCCAATAATGACGTGGCAGATATTAACTTGACCAACTAAAATAAGAAGCCCCCTCTTCTGAAGATCAGCCTTTGACAATCACTTTTACAATAAAGTTGCTTTGAAATGAATCACTTTTGTAGAATAAGTGATATTCACTTTTACAACAATGTGACTTTTTTTAAATAGTGCAACAATAAATTAAAAGACTTAAGTGGCTCACTTTTATTTTATTTTATTAATGTGAGATGCACTTTTACAATAAAGTAACTTGGAAATAGAAATTGCATGCACTAAAAAGTAGCTTGATAAGACTTGAACTCAAGACTTATTAAGGTGTAAAGCAACTTTGGACCAAGTGAGCTAAGTTTAAAAGGAACGTAAAAGTATGGAAAGAGGAAGGGTTTTTTTTACTCTTCTCTCTCGTTTTGCGTGCTTGCTTTCTTTTCCTGCAAATAAAAAAAAAATGGAAAACAAAAACAAATTTTTTTTCCATATAATGGGGTTAGATCTTGGTTAACTTATTAAGAAAGTCTACGTTTTCAAGTTTTCTCACTGTTTCTAATTTGTCGTGATTGCATAAGGTGCATGGCAAAGAGCATACATAGCTGAGAAGACAAGAAAAAAAAATTTCCCTTACTATTTCTGATTCGCCGCGATCGCGCAAGGTGCACGGTAAAGAGCATACACAGTCAAGGAAAACAACAGTCCAAGACTAAAACATAAAAGATCTGATAATAAACTGATAAAATATGAGAGATTAAAAAAAACAAATATGTCACTATAACATTATACCTTAAGATTTGCCAAAATGAGTGTTTCTGGAGCAAACGGAAACGATTTTTGGTGAAATGAAAACTATTTCCCAATGGAAACGGTGCTCCAGACACAATGGAGAAACTCCCATAGGCCAAAAATGCACATAAAATCTAGAACTAGAAACCCTTTCAAAGTTTCAGCAACACCGGTTCCAGATCTTGATCAAAACCGAAAGCAGCTCTTCATAAAAGCTTTGATACCATGTTCGGGTACATAGGGTACTCCCAAAAGACCAAACACCTTTAGCA
>LPNX010136341.1:18940-30993 GCA_001517045.1 Pseudotsuga menziesii | reverse complement strand
ATGCTCTTTAAATAGAGATCATAGACCAATCGGGTGTTAAGCCACGGATCAATGGTAGATATGATCTAAGAGAAGTTGAACCATCGGATCACTCTATGTCTATAACATATCATGACCGTCGGATTAGAATATTTACAAATGCATACTAAAGAAACACACTTTTACCTAATAGATATATTACACAAGTTGATCTTAACTAACTCCTAAGTGTCTAAATATCCTGACACAAAATTAAGATGTCCAAATTTGAAATGCCACAGCCAAGAATCATCCTAGACTTCTATTTGAAATGCATCTTGAATTTGCGCTTTCATTTTCTTTCTTGTCATAGTGCACAAATTCTTCTTTAATTTCTCCCTTGAAAGCAGCTCCTGTATTGTATGGAACTATCCTCAATGGAAACAAGTGATTTCTTGTCATTGGCACTTTTGCTATCAATTGGTTGCTTGGACGTATGTCTTTAATCACACAGTGATTGTCTTCCATGTAGAATCTATATCCTTTTTTGTATCAGTTGTCCAATACTTAGCAAATTATGTTTCAGATCTTTGACATGGTAAACATCAGGCATATACTTATGCTCCCCTTGTTTGGTTATAATATTAATAGTGCGTTTTCCCAAAAAAGTGACTTGGACATTATTTCCAAGTGTAACATCAGTTTCAGCTGAATTATCTAGAATGGAAAACAAATTTAAATTACAACTCATATGATTGCTGTAGCCTGAATCTAAATACCATATGTCACATGTACTTTATTAGATGGTATTGCATTCAATTGGGTATGTGCATGCCATTGACATTGCGCTCAACGAAGTGCTGATTTTCATCGACTGGTTCTGGTTTTGCTTTCCTTGGTCATGCTGCTTCTTCCTGCATTCATATGCATAATGACCAAATTTCTTACAATAATGACATTGAATTTTTTATTTATCAAAACTTTGACCACTTGGTTGACTTGGGTTCCGATTTTGTCCTCCTCTAGAAAAGTTTCTTCCTCTGTCTCTTGAATTATTTCTCCCCTGCCTCTACCACGACTTATGGATGACTGTGTTGCAAATACACCTTCCAATGATTTATTTGCTCTGTTGAGTCTGTGTTCATGATTGATAAGTGAAGCTTGCAACTCATCAATGGTGAACACTATCATATCTTTGTTTTCTTCCAAGGTCACAACTAAGGATTCAAATCTTTGGGGAAGACTTCTGAGAATTTTTTCAACCACTCTTTGGTATGTTATGGTTTCTCCATGAGATTTCAGTTGGTTTATCAAACCAACAACTTTGGTATAAAATTATTCTATTGACTGTATTTCTTTCATGGACAGAGATTCAAAATCTCTTCTCAGAATCTGCAATTTAGAAGTATTTACCTTGTCTAGACCTTGATAGGTTGTCCCCAATGTGTCCCATGCTTGCTTTGAGGTATTTTCTATTGCTACTCTTGGGAGTATGCTTTCATGCATGGCTTGGTGTATGTAGAGCAGAGCTTTTCCATCTTTCTTCCTCTGTTCCCTCAGAACATCTTTCTCAGCTTGTGTGATATTATTATATGCTTCTTGATCTGCTGGTTCTACATAACCATTCTGGACTATATCCCAAACATCTTGACCTTTGAACAAAGTGTTCATTGTTAGAGACCAATACTCATAATTCTTTCCTGTAAAAATTGGAGTTTGTAAACTCGCCATATTTGAACTAAAAGTAGAAGCCATTTTTATTTTTAACTTTCCTTAGAAAATTACTTTTTCCCTTTTAGGACAAGATTTCTTTCCTAAACTTGCTCTGATACCAAATCTCGGGAGAAATGCCGACAGTGTAAATTAACATGAGTTACCATGCATCACAACCTTTTTGTATTCCCTTTTCACTTTTGTGGAATGTCTTGTGACTCAAAATTCTTGCAACGAAATTACTACGGAGAGTTACTGTGACTTACTTTTCACCTGACTCACTTTACCACATGAGACTTACTTGGATTTCAACCGACTTTTACTGCGACATGAATTAGGTTGTGACCAACTCATGTGTGAACAAATTTTGCTTCAACACACAACTTTATAATTCCTAGTCTAAAGACTTAGGAATATGAAAAACACTTTTCACTGTGCTGATCTAGGATTAATTGCAACACAACTATTGCAACTCACTTGCAATATTATATAACCAAATATTTAAACACGATTTGTGTCGAACATTCCTATGCATAAAAACTAGAATTTTACGCAGCGAAATAAATATGGATTCTTTGTGTCTTTCACTTACAGTAAATGTAAACAACATTCACTCAAGTAAATCTAGAGAAGATATGCGGCTAACTAAAACTTGCATTCAACCATAAACATATGGATTTATTTTTCTTGTGATGCCATAACAAAAACTTACAGCCTTAAATACAAATTTGGGAATTTACCAGGATGTTTCACCTATTACAGAGCTCCAGCTTTGAACACTTACAAAACACAGAAGCTTGAGCTTCAAACTCTTCACATATTTTTTCTTCTTCTTCTTTTCCGCACTTCTCTACTTCTCTCTGTCTCTCCGTTCTTCTTGTGCATATGCGTATTCTCTTATTTACAATTTTCTTCTTCACATAGAAAACTTCTACCAACTAAAATTGATTCTCTATGAAGCGACCAACTTAACAGTAAAGATTGGAATTACTATCTACCTAGAAACTTAGCTTTAACAATTAAATTCAACTGGCTTATATATGAGAGATGTGATCTCTTCGTCTCGTTAGACTCTCTGACAGTTTCAGACCCGCTACAGACTCAGACAGAGTCGGATGATGTGCTATTCAGATCAATGAGTAATTAATATTTCCAACAAGCATAACCTCATGCCCCTTAACTCACATGGCTCCCTCAACCTCATGTTCCAAGAAACTGTAATAATGTTGCTGCAATGGATCAGAAACATCCACAACACAACGTTTTCAGCCGCAATTGCACCAGCATAGAAATCTATGGTCTAGATTCCTAGAACAAGTCTTTTAACACTCTCCATTCAACAAATTCATGGCCTACTTCCATTCAAGCAATGATTTTTGTTTGAATAGGACAACTTGATTTCTTGTATCTTTAATCTAATGTATGTTTTTTTAATCTAATCTTGTTTTGTTTTGATGTTGTTTTGAGTGGGATCACTGATTTTTGAAGTGCTATACCAAATATGATTTGAGCCTATGTAACATTATGAGAGTTATCTATGGATTATGATTCCTTCATCTTTTTGGTATTAGAGGTATCCCTTCTATTAAATTTACCATGATTGGATTGTGATTCCTTATGAATTTTGTTATTAGAGGTATCTATTGAGTTAAATTTAACTTAATTAGATTGTGTTTCCTTCAGCTTTTTGGTATTAGAGGTATCTCTTCTGTTAAATTTAAATTTACCTTAATTGGATTGTGATTCCTTCATCTTTTTGGTATTAGAGGTAACTCTTGTGTTAAATTTACCTTAATTTTAACTTAACTCAAAATTAATATTATTTTTATTTTTGAATTTGGCTTCATTTTTTCAAATTTTTTATTAATTTTTCTTTCTTTGAGTGGATTAACAAGATTAACTTGAGTGTAACAAGTGTATAACCCGGATTCATTTCATGATCATCCTATCTTGTTATAAGCTTCAACTAAGTGGTGCTTAAAGAAAGAAAGTGGTATATTTATTAAATAATATTTGGTTTATGTTTATACTACTCAACTTGTGGTTGGGGAATGTGGATAGGCCACTAGTTATTTTTGAAGTACCAAGACTTAAAAAAAAATTTAAAGCATTAATTGAACAAACAAAAAGTTGAGGAAGCATAAGAATTTAAAGCTAGACTAAAGGTATAGTTAAGCATTTAACTAAGTCCATTTAAGTCAAGTAACCAATATGCATTTAAGCATAACAAGATATGAAACCATGAAATGAAATACTCATTGTACACTTCTTACACTTGGGTTAATCTTGTGAATCCACTCAACTAAGTCTAAAATATGAGATATTTGCTTGTGGTTGTGCTAGTATGGAGTGGGGTGAATAAAAATCAGAATGTAACCCTAGTCACATTAGAATCATATGCTCATCTATAGAATCATTATCGCCCATTCTCATTGAGAACAACTATTTTCTAAATGAATTAATAGAAATTTAGCCTAATACAAATCCTCCAACTTCTTCTAGAGAGTTTTTTTTAATAGAAATGTTTGGTTTGTTGTCTTTCTCTCCAATGCTTCTCACTCTTCATCTTTAGTACCAATAGATTTAGTTCCATATATTACATCTAGATCTCAATCTATGAATAAATCCTCCATCTTTAGTGTCCACTCCTTAAAGGTAGTGGCATTAAATTTGTCCATTTTTTTTACTTAAATGTGTTCATCATTTCCCTATAACAAGATCTTTTTATCTCTCTCCCAAAACAATATTAGATTAAAAAAAACTTGTCCCTAACACCATGGATCCAAGGTGATCAAGATTTCATACCAAATGAAATGAAATAGATGTGGGAAATAAGCTCCTTACACTAATCAATGAAAAAAGAATGTGTATAAAACTAAATAAACATAATTGGATTTATAAATCATACAAAAATATAAAACCATCTAATAATATAATTTTGTGGAAAAAAAACAAATTTCAATAGCATAATAATATGTTAAAAACTCTTGAGTACCTCCAATCCAAACACCTTATAAATAAACAAAAAATAATCAAAACAATTTATAGTTTCCAATTCTATATATTGAAATGACAAATTTCAATAGAAACAACATAATAGCATGTTAAAAACTCTCTCGCTACCTCAAATCCAAACACCCTATAAATACATAAAATAATCAAAACAATTTATAGTTTCCAATTTTATATATTGAAAACACCAACAATTAATTGGTCAATAGCTAGCTAGTGGTGTTCGAATTCATTACCTATTATTGTTCAATATTCATTATTGCTCATGGCCACTATCATTCAAAAGTAATTAAGATAAACACTTTGTTACAAATCACAAAATTTATAACACAACCATCTAGAAAAACTTACTCTATACTCATTATTTTGTATTTATATATTAATTATTGCTCAACATTTAATGGCCACTAGGATTCAAAAGTAATTAAGATAAAGACTTTGTTAAAAATCACAAAAATGTATAACACATCCATCACCCAAAAACTTAACTCTATACTATTTAAGTATTTATAGAAATAAAAGTTACTCTATAAATCTATAATTAAAATAAATTTATTTTAATTTATAAAAATAAATGCCACTTAATTTTAATGCTACATTTTTTCAATTTTAAAACTACACTTTACACTTTTCATATATTTTGGAAGTGAATCTACCTTTTAAGTATCTCTAAGTTAGGTCTTCACATATCTCTAAGTGAATGCTTGGGCTATGCCCTCTGGTTTATGTGTTGTTCTCATTCTGTTGAAGTGTAACTAGATTTAACTTTTATAAATTTGTATGGGCCTTATTTGGATAGGGAATCTTTCTAGAATAATCTATCAGGAATGGATTGTTTCAAGTGCTCTTATCTGGTATTTGGGGGAGATTTAAAATTCTCTTTGGGAATGTCTAAGATATGGGGGGTTAATGCTTGTGTGGATGCATTATCAGATTTCTTTACTAATATTTTGAATGGGTTAGGGCTTATTGATATTGTCCCTTTGGTATCTCTTCCAACCTGGTCTAATCGCAGAGTTGGTTCTGAGAGTATCTATAAAAGGTTGGATAGACTTCTATTCACAGCTGATTTTCGAGATAAGGATTTTATTCTCAAGCAACGGATAGGGTGTGGAGGAAATTCAGATCATCAGCCTGTTTTTCTTCAAATATCTTCTAGTACCTCTAAGGCTCACTGCCCTTTTAAGTTTAATGCATGTTGGCTAGAGAATATGGAGCTGGTTGAGGAATTAAAAGGGTCCTGGGTGGTTTATGATGCTTTATCTGATATTTCCCCTGCATCCCAATTTGTTGCGAATCTTAAAAGAATTAAAGATCTTTCCATTGTTTGGTCCTTGAAGAAAAAATCTCAGGATATAAAGGACTTAGTGGATATTGAATATGAATTGAAGAGGTATTTCGATAGGGTCAATATTGGTTTTACTTCGGAGGAGGATAAATTGACTTTGGTTGAGCTTGAAACTAGTAAGAGAAATATTTTAGTTTTTCGAGAAAAGGAGGCACGTCAAAAAAGTAGGGCATTATGGTTGCTTTGTGGTGATGATAATATGCTTTATTTCAATAAATATGCGGCTCATAGGAAAAATATTAATACTAATTGGAAAATACATGATGATTCTGTCAAGCTTGTTGAAGGTGCTGAGGCTATTGTAGTGGCTGGGATTCAGCACTTTGAATCCTTGTTTAGGGAAGAAGCTGATCTACATCTCCTTGAGATAGTTCAAAGTGCTGGTTATTTTCCTTCTTATATTTTTGAGGATGATAATAGTGAGTTTATGAAGCCTGTTCTTTTACAAGATCTTAAGCATATACTTTCCATTAGCAAAAATGATAAGAGTTCGGGACCTGATGGAATTCCTGTAGAGGTTTACAGAGCTCTTTTTGATGTGTTGGGAGGGGATCTTCTGAAATTTATTGAATTATCAAGGATTAGTGGAAAGATTCCTGCGGTTTTCAACTCTACTTTTCTTGCACTCATCCCAAAGATTTATCATCCTTTATTTTTTGAGGATTTTCATCTGATTTCCCTGTGTAATTATGCTTACAAAATTATTGGTAAGATTATCTCTATCAAGATCAAAAATGTTTTGGGTGGGTGCATATCTGGTGAACAGTTTCGATTTTTGCCGGGTAGGCAGATTCATGATGCAGTTGGGGTAATTCAGGAAGGTATGCATGCTATGCATTGTAAATCCTTAAAGGTTGTTATGATAAAAATTGATTTATCTAAACCTTATGATTGGGTAAGTTGGACCTATCTTCGGGTTATAGTATCCAAGTTAGGTTTTGCTGGAAATGCTATTTCATGGATTATGAGTAGTCTCTCCTTTGTTTCCTTCTCTTTGCTTATTAATGGTGTTGCAACTACTTTTTTTTAAAGCTGGTAGGGGACTCAGGCAAGGATGCCCTTTGGCACCATTACTGTTCTTGGTGGTGGTTGAAGGTTTAGGTAGGGCTATTCTTTTTGCTAAAGCTAATGAGACTTATCATGGATTATCTTTTGGAAATGATATTGTCCTAAGCCATGTTCTTTTTGTGGATGATATAGTTATGGTCAATGATGGTTCTGAACAATCACTTTCTTCATTATATGAGATTTTATTGATATCTTGTAAGGCTTCAGGGATGATGATAAACAATGATTAATCTACTTTATATTATTCTTGTTTGGAAGAAGCTGAGGTTGTTACATTACAGAACATATTTACCTTTCCTGTTGACAGAATTGTTAATGGTATGTAATATTTGGGTTTTTATCTCAAACCATGCAGATATCTCTTAAAGGATTAGGATTGGCTGATTATTAAGGTAGAAAAAATGATTAATCATTGGAGCTTCCGTTGGTTATCTAAGGGGGGTAATTTGATATTGATTAAAGCAGTATTAGAGGCCATACCGGTCTATTAGATGCACTTCTGGATTCCAATGGGGATCATTGAAAAAATCAGGAAGCTTTGTTTCAAATTTCTTTGGTTTGGTCAGCAGAATTCTCCAAGCTTACCTTGGACATCCTGGAAGCTTTTGGCTAATCCTAAGTCTATGGGAGGCTGGGGACTTAAAGTTCCTATTGTTTTTGCTAAAGCATTGGCAGCAAAAAGTGTATGGAATATTATTCAAGGATCGGGTCTATGGGTAAAGATTGCTTACCAGAAATATATTCATCCAATGAATATAACTAACTGGATTAGATCTCCTGCCAAAAGGACAAAGAATATATCAATATGTTGGAAAGCTGTGTTGTGGGCTTTTGACATTATTGGAGATTTTCTGGTATGGAAGGTGGGCAATGGTATTGCTGTTCATATTGGGTTAGATCCTTGGATACGATGTACATGGAGACATGCTCTTCCTGAACCTATGTTGGCTAAATTACATTTGGCTAGATTGTATTGTTTATTTGATATTGGACATCTTGGAATGTCTGCTTTGCTGCCACAACATTGGTTATCTGCTGACTTTATTGGATTTAATGATCCTTTTGAGATTGAAGTATGGAATGGTTACTTAGCCATACTTACATCCAGTCATGTTAGGATTACTAATGGTGCTGATACTCTTGTTTGGAATTTATCCAAATCTGGCAGGTATTCCCCTAAAGAAGGTTATTCTCAGCTTATGAATAGGGATATGGACCTTATCTAGTGGTGGAAAGTATTATGGAAGATGAAATGTCCTCTCAAGATTAAACTATTTTGCTGGTTTCTTTTATTTGGTAAAGCGTTGATCTAGGATGTTCTTCTCCTGAAAGGCCGTGAAGGACCTGGCAGATGCTATCCATGCAAAATGGATGGAGAAACTAATTTTCATATTGGTGCAGAGTGTCCTTTCACACAGTCTGTCTGGCTTATTATTGAGGATCATTTTAGACTTAATAATCTATGGAATGGAGATTATGTAATAGCTTGTTTCAAAAACTGGTGCTTGAATTCTGAAGTGGCAACTTTCAAACCTTTAGCTATCATTGTATTATGGTTTGTATGGAAGGCAAGAAATAGTTATTGTTTTGAGGATTGATACTTATCTCCTGCTCAGGTTTCTAGTTTCAGCTTGGGAATGATGAAGAATATTCCACAGAAGCTTTATGTGGTTTCAATCCGAAACATCCTAATTGAAGTTGTTGATAAATCCTTTGCTTGGGGTTTTTTTGGTGGATTTGCAACTAGGGATCCTATAGCTTGTGGAGCTGGAGGTATGCTATTTTTTTCAGATGTTCATTATATTTCCTTTAAAGCTAGATTAGGAGGGGGTACTAATAATTTTGCAGAATTATGTGCCCTCAAGATTCTACTTACTCTGGCCAGAAGGAAATCTATGGAAAAAATTCGGATATTCGGTGATTCTCAGTTAGTTATTAACTGGGCATCTGGTAAGTATCAAATTTTGAATTTGGAATTAGCCATGATTCTCCGGGATGTTGATAATTTAATTGACTGTTTCAATTTTGTGTCATTTAGACATATCTATCAGGAAAGAAATTCTTTGGCAGATGCCTTGGAAAAAGCTGGAGGATGTATTACGGTTGGAACCTGGAACATTAAAGAATTCTGTGATGATGCTATTTTGGAAACCTATCAGGTTTTCTAATTTGGCTTTTTATATCAGATTCAACATGGTGAAGAATGGGATTTAATCTTGCTGGAGATACTTTGTTATACTTTATAATTTGTTTTTCTTATGCTGATACTCTCTGATGAGTGGTATGTGTTGATGGTAACTATTGAACAGTTCCTGTTTGAGCTGGTTTTTTTATGTTGAGTTGGTTATATTACTCTTTGATGAGTGGTTTGGTTTTGAAGGTGAAAACTGTATAGTTCTTTTTTGAGCTGGTTTTTTATGGTGCGATGTTGGCTATGTACTGGTGGTAGTCTACTTACAAACTTTATGACATTCGGTTTTATGAGCTCTTTTGGAGCTTTATTTGAATGAATTTAATCTTTTCAAAACCTTTTTTTTGAAAGATGTTGTTGAGACTAGTGTGATCAGAGTAACCTGGTTATCACTTTTATTTTGAATTGGCTACACTGTCTATATGAGCTCTTTTTGGAGTATTATCATGACTTGTTACTACCAGCTTTAAGGTTGGGACTTTTGGTCTTTTGGGCCATCTGTCAAATGTAAATAAAGATATTTACGACTTTTTTCCTTGGAAAAAAAAATCTCTAAGTTAGGTAAGGTGGCTTGATAGAGTTGATAACTTAGTTTATGCTTTGAGAATATGAAGTAAGATACATGGCCAAGTATCTTTTCAGTTAAGCAAAGTGCTTGGATAGAGCTGATGCTTTTATATAGTTGATAACTCAGTTTATTCTTTGAAAATGATGATGATGATACTGATGATGGTTAATGTTCACTGAGACCAAGCTTGGTCTATCGAACCTAAAGAAACAAATTAATTAGTTTGTTTTAAAATTGTATTCTTGTGCTCAAAGAGCTTGGTGAGAAGCGTCTCGAGCTCACTATAATTTTGACAAGTTAAAAGGCTAGGAAGGTCGGTGTTGCAACCAAGATTAGGTAACTAAGATACAATGGGGGTGTACACAAGACACTCTAAGAGGAAGTGATTTTCATCTTTTATGTTCCTATTCTCACAGAGATGGCAGATCCTTTCCACCCATGGTGTTTTAGGAGATGTCCAACGACTTGTTTCACTATGGAGATCATGATAATTCGTTCTTATCTTGGCTATATTAGTTTTTTTCTTTGAAATCATTAAAACAGAGAGATACTTTTGATCTTCTGGAGTAGGGTTGATGACCATGCTTATAATATCTTAATTTTCGTTTAGCCTCTAAATCTTTCTTACACCAAAGTTTCTCTTTAAACTTAGAAGTAACAATATTTTTAATGTTATTAATATTTTGCAATGCAATATTTTCGCCGATCTCCGAGTGGTTTAACCAGGCCCTAGTAACTTTATACCAACCTCGCTTGAGCCTTAGGTGGTTTTGGCTGGAATTAAAAGGTAGCTTAGGAAGTCTATGGTCTCCCATGTTATTGATTTTGTGCTTGTACAACAGGAGCCTAGTCATAGCTAGGCTCTCAAGAGGGGAAATACCCACTTCTATAAGGAGAATAGGATATGATGTATTGCTTTTAATTTTGAGGTTATAGGTTATAAAACACTTCTAGATTTGCTCTTGATGTTTCTCCAATATTCTCTAGAGATGCTGCAACCCCAAACCTCACATCCATACAAGATAACAGGAGTGACTAAAGTTCCAAAGAGGAACTTCTTTTTATCTCACATCACAAGGTTTTCCACTTTACTTTCAAGACCAAAATAACCTTTCTACCCTCCATTAATCCTTTTCTCAATACTATAGTTCGAGTTGAGCTTGTGATGAATATCAATTCCTAGGTAAGATATATCATAACATATAATAGGTAAGATATATCATAATTTTTTTTAAGATATAGAGTTGATAATTTATTTTGTTGTTTGAGACTATGAAATAGGTAAGATACATGGTCAATTTCTTTATCATAATAGCATTTTGTAAATCATCTTATTCTATTTATTTATTTATTTCAAAATTAACAAAATCGATAAAATCATTTTGAAATACAAACATTTCTTTTTTAATAGTTTTTTATATTCTAATTTTTTTATTTATTCTAAAATCAACCAAATCTATAAAATCATTTCAAAAAACAAACATGTCTTTCTTTAGTAAAATCATTTTGTGAAATAACTATTTCTTTATTTATTCATAAGATGGTGCAAGTTGCAACTCCATTGTAAGTTGACCATTTCACCATAAATCGAGATAAACTTCTTTAGCGAAATGATAGGAAATGCTTTAATGAAAATGTTAAAGATAAAAATACAAACAATTGTTTATCGATAGTAATAGAAAACAAGTGAAATAGCAGCAAGGCTGCTTATACCTACCTCTTAGAAATATTTTATTAGATTGTGAAATAAAATTTAAAATTGTTTTTATTAGTATATAGTTTGATATTTGATTTGATAATTATTTTAGTTAAATTATATATGAAAAGTATTTTATGAAATTGTGAAATAAAATTTAAAATTGTTTTTATTGGTATATAGTTTGTTTTTTAACACAACTAAATGATAAAAAAATCTCTCTTTTTAAAACCATCTATAAATAGTGTATTAATTTTTAATTAGTAAACATACATAACCCATAACAACCAGTAACCACCATTCTTACTGTAAATCATGGATTGAATTAAGATAGATTAGTTTGATAATCTAGTCTCAACAAATTCATCTCAGTTGACCGCTGACCACTAAATAGCTTCTTGATTTCCAATCCACCCTTCGTATTTGACTCGGAAACATAGAAAGCAAGGCACCTATAACTATACGCCACGCTGGCATATTATTTAAATAGTCTACCCTT
>LPNX010136341.1:0-17531 GCA_001517045.1 Pseudotsuga menziesii | reverse complement strand
CTGCAACCATTCGCAGAATTCTATATGGCTGGAGAATACTGTGTTGTTTTTTCCCTTGTTTCCTTATCTTGGCTTTAGGCCAATTTCTGAATATAGCAGGGCCAATTTCTGAATATAGCAGGCTAGATATTATTTTATGCAACCATCCATGTGTATTCTGTTTTTTTTCTCTTAATTTTTAAACTCGGGCATCCGAACGTATCTAACATTAATTTTGTTTCGCTAAGAAACACAGTAAAATACTGAATAGAGAAGCAGAAATGGCGAGGGCTTTTGTGTCTTAATTAAAATTAAAGCATCTGTAACGTGCATGGATTACATATCGTGCATGTTAAATTAATTTATTTACCAGGTCACTCTCTGGATTTTAGACACGTTAAATTATGGTTTCCTCTCTCCAGCGGCAGCTTGACTGAGCGAATGAAGGGCGGTCTTTGAGTGCTGGTAGGTGCCATGGTCCACACCGCAGCGCCAGCGGCAGGAGGCATGAGCCCCAGGAAATGGAGATCCAACAGGAAACGGAGATCCAATGCCTGAAACTTGAGAATGAACGCATTGCAATGCAGTTGAAGCAGAGGGAAATGCAGTTGAAATTTACGGAAATGGAGATCAAGCAGAAGCAAATGGAGATCCAACGCGTGGACCTTGAGAATGAATGCGTGGCAATGGCGATGGGATATAAATTTTATTTTTTTAATTTTATATTATGATGTCATCTTGCCACATGTCGACTGAAATCCAGATACCAAACCCCAATGTTGACATCATCGCCTATCAACCAATCAGCAGTTTAGAAAAATAGTTTTTTAACAAAATTAAAAAAAATATTTTGCAAACCCCAAAGTATGACTTAGGAAAACAGGTTTGATTTTTTAAAGCCGCTTCAAAAAACACCAGCTAATGCCCAAAGTCAACGCCGTTTGAAATCGAACGATTGCAATATACCAGCCGGAGGCAGGTATAATAAGAGAAAATTATATTTATTTTTATGATTTTATGTAGAATTGGCAAAAATGCACAATTTATATGAGTTTTTAAAGGAAATTCTAAGTCAGATTATCTAAAAGATAAGGGTCAGTTTATAAAGTTTAATTACTTAAATTAATTTGTCCTAAATTTCTTAAAATTAAATTATAAAGTTTAATCACGTTCTAAATTTCTTAAATTAAAATTAGTTTTATATTTATTAGATAATTAAATTATTTAAATTAAAATTATTTCTATAATTATTAAAAATTTATATTTCATTTTTATTTTAAATGTGGTAATGATTATAAATTTATTTGTTTACTGTATAGAAAATTTGGTAAAAAAAATTAAATATTCTAATTTTATTTTTTTAATATTTGTAGTTACTTAATTTTAGTTAATAAATTTTATTAAAATAATTAATAAAATCATTTTTTAATTAAATTGATATATGATGATGATGATGATGATGATGATTAATGTGTCCTTAGACCAAAATAATAAATATATATATATATATATATATATATATATATATATATATTAAAAATAAATTTAACATCTTCTTAATTTTAGTTAATAAGTTTTATCAAAATAATTAATAAAATTATTTTTTAATTAAATTGATATATATATATTAAAAATAAATTCACCATCTTCAAAATCTCGACTCCAGTTAATTATACCGCTCATCTATTCAAAATAATTCTTACCAAAATCCAGATAAAAATAACCATTTCCTTTTCCATTAAAAGAGAACAAGCGAATTTTTGGTTCATTTGGATTATTGCATTACAATTAACCCCTATAAAGGGAGGTAACAGGTTTTTGTATGAAGTAAATACTGCGAAACAAAGAGAGAATAGATTTGTTTTTACACCGTGGTCAAACAAATATTATGTTCAATTGAGAATGTGTGGATCTAATGTTCTTCAGCTGTCTGTGTCGTGGCAGGCAGCTGGAGCGAAGAATAAAAGGTTTTCAGTGCATACTGTGTCCAGCTTTGCACATGTTGGTCTCACAAATATGATAGTTGAATGGAATTTCTTCCGTACAAATTTGTTTAGGGTTTAGTTTAATCATGTCATATTATTTCAATCATGAACCAGTGGAATTAACATTTGCTAGAACCAATGATCTTCGACTGTCTGTCTTGTTTGTTGTGACAGGATCAAGAGAAGGAGGCACGGGGTCTTCACGTGTTGACCAATATCCTATCAAGTTAGTTCATATTGTGGGTTTTAAAATTATAAAAAAATGAACCAATATATTGCAGGTATTTGGGGGGATGATGGGTTTAAGGTGGGGGTGTGTAGGGTGGTTTATAAGGATTGAGGTAGGAAAAGGGGTGGGGAGGAGGTTTTAAGTATTGGGAGGGGGTTTCAACAAAAAGAGTTTGGGTCAATATCTCTGGAAATTAAGGGTATTCTTCAATATCCCACGATCGCACGTGCTATGTGAGAAGTTCACTAAGTGAAGTCCCCGTGGAAGGAGGCAGCTGGAGTTAAGAACTTGAAGCGCTTACACTAGTGTAGTGTAGACTGTCATGTCCACCGGGGGTCAACTTCATTCGAAACTTGGATACAACTTCCATAAGGGGGCTAGATGGCTAGTAGGACCATCCGTAATTTGCTGAATTGTGGAAATTCATCTGAAAGTACAGTGGACCAATTTTTGCAGTGGCCAATGGTATAATGCTCGGCGAGCAATACTCTGCATGCAGCAGAGTATTGCTCGCCTGCTCATAATGCTCAGCTATTTCATCTTAAAGTACAGTGGGCCAATGGTATAATGTTCAGCTATTTCATCTTAAAGTACACAGGCCAGTGGTATAACTAGTTCTTCATTATAATTAAGGGCATAAAATAAGGTTTCGCTTACACTGACAGTTTATCAGTTGGCCAGGTGTTTAATTGTGATGAGTTGATAATTGTACCAGCAGATGCAGATTCAAAATGAAAGTTGAATCAGAGTAGTTTTATCAGTTACTCTAACTAGGGTGATCCTTGGGAGGAATGAATGTTACCCTCCCCACCCAGGTTCTACTTTTGTAAGTGACATGTTGCTCTTATGGAGCCCTTTGTAATAAATGTTGTGATTGATGAGCTAACCATACCTTGATTCAGTTTGAATAGCAGGTATTGGAATTTTCCGTGGAGTAGCCCTCTAACAAATGGTGAACCACATTTTAGTTTAATCATGTCATATTATTTCAATTATGAACGACTGGATTTAATATTTGCTAGAACCAATGTTCTTCGGTTGTCTGTCTTGTTTGTTGTGACAGGACCAATGGTATAATGTTCAGCTATTTCATCTTAAAGTACACAGGCCAGTGGTATAACTAGTTCTTCATTATAATTAAGCGCATAAAATAAGGTTTCGCTTAGACTGACAGTTTATCAGTTGGCCAGGTGTTTAATTATGACGAGTTGATAATTGTACCAGCAGATGCAGATTCAAAATGAAAGTTGAATCGGAGTAGTTTTATCAGTTACTCTAACTAGAGTGATCCTTCAGCGTAGATCGCGGGTTTGAATGCTGTATAGTCTTATATAAAAGAATTGTAGCAGAGCACTGAGAAGCAACTTAAAGTTTATCTATCTTATTAAATATCAATAAAATTGTTAGGCATGTTGATCAATTTTGTTTTAAGATAAATGAAAAAGATTGATTTACCTTAGGATTTGAATGTGAAGTTTATCTTAGATTATCAAACATTTATAAATTTTGTTTTAACATAATTTGAAAAGGATTGTAGCATGAGAATTGATAGGTAAAGTTAGGGCTCATCTTTTACTCGTATTTTTTGGCAATGTATTTGATTAATTGTGTATTAATTAAAATTTGTTTTCTTAAATCTTTTTTGGTTTATTTGATTAATTATGTAATAATGAAAATTTGATTCAAATTCTTATCTTAAATATACTAATTTATTTTAACAATTTTAAATTAAATACCAATACAATTTACATATATAAATGAATACCATATATATATAGAATATATATATAATGATCCAAACAAAAATGTGAAACTCCTATCTTTGACATCCTCATTAACTACAACATCCATTAAATAAATTCTACAGTGCCAAGTTTTTAGAAGACTGTCAACATCAATTAAGGAGGTAGTTCATTAGATAAATTGTGAAGTGCCTAGTTTATAAAAGCCCATTCACATCAATTAACGAGGTACAGTCTTAAGGAGGTACAGTCTTACGTAAAAGGTGCTTTTACAATGATAAACTCTGTACTGGAAGTGAAGGGTTTTTGTGCATGGCCACTCATAATGTGGAGGAATCAGTTGATTCTGCCAATTAGATTTAGAGCGATAGTCATCCATGAATAGGTTATAAGGCATTAATAGCGATATGGATAGAGTAACTCAATTGATTTTAATAACATGAAAACATAATTTTTTCTTATTTTAAAATTATTTGATTAATGGAAATTTAGATTTAGATTTTAGAGTTTTATTTTTCTTTAGATTATCTAAATTTTAAAAAAAAATTGGTTGAAAGTGAAACTTTATTTAAGTAAAGAAAAAGAAATATTTTAAATATTGAATGTGTTCACTTTTAATAATATTGATAGGATTGATTTGATAAGAGTGTGACCTTTAGGAGTTCCTTAATTTTGTACATTAATGTTGAATGTTGTGGGGATGATTAATTTTAAAAAAAAGACTAGTTGAAAGTGAAATTTGTTTAAGTAAATAAAAAGAAATAGTTTAAATGTTGATTTTGTTCATTTTTAATAATATTGATGATTGATTAGATAAGAGTGTGACCTTTATGGGTTTTCTTAATTTTGTACATTAATGTTGAATGGTATATGGGGTTTTTAGTGATTTTTATAAATATTTTTTAAGTGGTTGTCAAACTGTTTTGAAACTCTTATTTCTTTGGTATAATAAGTGGCTAAATGAGAATATTTGATTAAAAAGATGGAAATATCATTTATTAGTGTCACACAAGTGTTTGATGCATTGGAATAGTTTTACAACTTTAAATATCTCATGCCTTTTTGTGTTATATTCCATATTGGTTGTGAGGTTTGACCCATGAAAGTGTATGGTCTAGGTCAATTCTTAAAAACTCCATTCAAGTCAATTTTTCTTGGAACTCCTACTTCTTTAAATATCCCATTGTCTTGGAACTCCTACGTCTTTGGTATTGAGTATAGTATACATGTACGAATTGGAATCATTTTACAACTTTAAATATCTCATGTCCTCTTGTGTTATATCACATAAGGGTTGTGAAGTTTGGCCTATAAAAGTGTATGATTAGTACACATAAGGAGAGAATAAAAATTGTGTTATATCACACAAGGGTTGTGAAGTTTGGTGTATAAAAGTGTATGATTTATTCCAGCTGATGTAGAGATTCTTTGTCATGAGAGGCTGTTTATTCAATGTTTGGACTTTCAAGGCATTCCCTTTAGATGCAGTGTGTGTCGGGAGACAGGCCACTTGCACCGAGTCTGTCCTAATTTGCATAGTGGGCCTATTAAGCACTCTGCGCCTGCTGTTCCTGCTGTTTCTCCTTTGATTTCACCATCTCAGGTTTGTTCTACACCGGTTCAAACTCTCTCCTCCCCTGGGCAGTTAAATAATGTAGTGTCATTATATGGGGAAGTGTCGGATATTGATTTGGCTTTGATTGATTCCGTGATTAGTAGTAGAAATGCTGCTAAGCTTTCGAGCATTTCCCCTTCCTTGGTTATCCCTCCTCCTCTCCCTTGTAACCCTCAGAGTGAGCTTAACTCTTTGAATCCTTCTTTGATTCAGGAGTCTTCCCCACCAACTCTTGATCTCCATCCCCCCTCTTATGTTGCTGATCCATTAATTTCTACCTCTTTTTCGAGCCCTGTGAATGTTAACGTTACCTTACCTCTGTTCTCTAAGGCAGACTTCCCTCCTCTTTCTTCTGCTGGTCGGACAGAGATTCCTAGGTCTCTTCCTCCTAGTCCTGTAGTTTCCCCTTCCTTTGCTGACCCTTCACTGCAAAAATCTTTGAGTATTTTCACGGATAAGACGCCTCTCTCCCCCTCGGTTCTCCCACTTGACTCCATTCGCTGTGAGAATGTTACTATTAGATGTAAGAAAAAATCTACTAAAATCCCTCTTGAAACAGCTGATATAAGTCAGGTCCCTTACATTACTTTATCCGATAGATTAAAAGCTATAGAGCGTTCTCTTTCTTCTCCTTCCAATCGGATCCTTAGAGCTTTGACCCCTGATTTCTCGGACTCTTAATGCGTATCCTCTCTCTGAATGTTCGTGGCTTAGGGGGTCTGGCCAAACAAAAAAGCCTCCGACTTTTGCTGTCTGCACTTTCTCCTGATGTTGTTCTTCTTCAGGAAACCATGACTAGTCCTTATCCTGCATTATTTGCCTTTTCTAAAATCTGCCCGGGTTGGGAGTTTTGTGCTCTTATTTCTACCGGTCTTTCTGGGGGTATACTTTCTGGATGGAATCTGAAGATCATAAAATGCAAAGCTTTTCATACTACTGCTGGTATTTTGCTTAAAGCTTCGATCCGGGGGACTTCTCTTAATCTATCCATACTAAACTGCTATGGACCTTACAACAATCGGGTCTCCTTCTGGAATGCTGTGGCTACAGGTGGCCTTCTCTCCCTCCAAAATCTAATCTTAGCCGGAGATCTGAATCTGACACTGAATGCATCAGAGATTTGGGGAACCAAAGTGCATCCTGACCCTTTGGGATCTTTCTTCTCTAAACTATTCTCTGATCATCATTTAGTGGATGTGGCTCTTCCTTGTGCTGGTCCTACCTGGAGGAATGGAAGGATTGGGGAAGATGGAATATCAAAAAGACTAGATCGATTTTTGTTGACGGAGCAGCTTGTCAGCTCGCTTTCTAGATACAGGATGTGGACTCATAGATGTGGGATTTCTGATCACTTTGCTGTGATTCTTGATTGGAATGATGTTCAAAGTCATTGTGCTTATCCTTTTAAGTTTAATCATTCTTGGTTGGAAAATGAGGATTTCATTCATATGGTGCGTTCTGAATGGCCCCTTATCCGCTCAGATCCCTCCTTGGATGCTATGCAGGATCTTCATTCCAGACTCAAACTTCTAAAAGCGAAGGTTAAATCATGGACCAAAGCAGAATCCATTAAAATGAAAGACAAGTCTGCTTCTCTGGAAAAGGAAATAAGCTCTATTCTTCTCTCCTCTCACTCAGCAATTTTAAATATAAATCAGCAGCAAAAATTGAATTCTCTTAAAGATGATTTTCAAAGGCTGACTGATCATGAAATTAATTCAGCCAGATTTCAGAGTAGAATTACCTGGGCTCAAAAAGGGGATGCTAACACTAAGTTTTTTCATGCTGTGGCTTCAGCTCGAAAAAACCACAATGCGATTTGGAGTCTTCAAGATGAGCGAGGTACTTGTGTTTCAGATGATATTAGTATAAAAGATCTTGGCTCTCGGTATTTCAAAACATTATTTGAAGATGACCATCTGACTAATCTGGAAGCTCAGCTTAAGGTTATTCGTCCTTTTTCATCTTCTATCAGTCCTGAGAAGGTAGAAGGTTTTACTAGCCCGGTGACTATCTTGGAAGTTGAAAAGGCTTTAAAACTTTTTAAAAAGGATAAAGCTCCTGGCCCAGATGGATGGTCGGTTGAGTTCTATTTGTCTTTCTTTGACCCGTTGGGCCCTTCTCTGGTCAATCTGGTGGAAACTTCCAGACTCTCTGGCAGAGTATCTCAAGCTCTCAATTCTACCTTCCAGACTTTCGCCCCATTTCTCTTTGCAATCTGGTTTATAAACTCATTTCTAAAGTTGCTGCAATGAGGCTCAAACCTTTCCTTGATGAGTCTATTTCACCTCAACAATTCGGTTTTCTTAAAAATCGCCAAATTCTTGAACCCATTGCCATTTCTCAAGAAGTTCTGCACACTGTTAATGCCAGAAATAGATGTGCTCTCATTCTTAAACTGGATTTATCCAAAGCCTTTGACAGAGTAAATTGGACCTTCATTCGTCTCCTTCTTATTCAAATTGGGATTCCACTGGTTGGGGTAAACTGGATTATGGGCTGCATTTCATCAGCCAATTTTGTTGTCCTTGTTAATGGCTCTCCTTCTTCGTTCTTTTCTGCCTCTCGGGGAATCAGGCAGGGTTGCCCTCTATCTCCCCTCTTATTCATTTTGGTTATAGAAGGGCTTAGTCTGCTGATAGAGGATGCTAAAAGAAATGGAAAGATTAAAGGAATCAAGATCTCTCATCAGTTTTCTCTCACCCATCTACTATTTGTAGATGATGTGATCTTATTTGGCCTGGGTTCTTTTGAAGAGTGGTTAGCCTTTAAATCCATCCTCGATATATTTTGTGAAGCCTCAGGGATGAGTATAAATGTGAATAAATCTAGTTTCATCCATAATAATCTGAACGAGGACGTTCTTCTTAGAATTTCTGATATTCTACCTTTCAGAGTGGAAAACTTTTGCAAAGGGATTGGTTATCTTGGCTATTTTCTGAAGCCTACAGGTTACTTGGTTAAAGATTGGCTCTGGTTGATAACAAAATTTGAAAAGAAAATTTCTCATTGGACTAATAGGTTCCTTTCTATGGGAGGTCGACTGGTCCTTATTCGATCTGTTTTATCTAGCATGCCAGTTTATTGGATGGCATTGGTTCCAATCCCAATTTCAATTTTAGATAAACTCAAAAAGATGATTTTTTATTTTCTTTGGGGCTCTTCATCCAAGATTAAAAAATTCCATCTCGTGGACTGGCAACTTTTGGCTCATCCTACTTCTCATGGTGGTTGGGGAATTAAACATCTCCCTAGTTTCAGTCTCTCCTTGAGAATGAAAACTTTTTGGCTAGCACTAAATAGCAAAGGAATCTGGAATTTTCTTCTGACTGCCAAATATCTTAAAAATAAGCCTTTGCATTTATGGTTCAGGGAAAAAAGATTCAATTACATAAATGCCTCAATTATATGGAGGGGATTTATCTCTTCCATCCCTTGGATTGGCAATGGCATCATCTGGCAAGTGGGTAATGGTGAATCAATCAGCTTGGGTGCAGACCCTCTCATTGGTATGGGGTCTTCTTTTGCTCTGCCAAGAGACCTGAGAGATTATTTAGAAGATTTTGGCATATGCACCCTTGCTCAAGCTCGCAACCAAACTTCTTCAGCCACAGGTTATTGGTTTTCTTTTGCAGAACTTGACCTTGCAGGTGAATGGAAATCGGATTGGGATAACTATATTAGAGGTTTGGAATATGGCCGCATCTGCCTCTCTAATAAAAATGATGCCATTCTTTGGTCTCACAACAGTTATACAGGGGCATTAACTGCTGCTGAAGGTTATAAATGTATTATCTCTAATATCTGTCCAGAGATTAATGATTCAGTCCTAAAAATTTTGTGGACATTGAAGATTCCTCTTAAAATAAAATGCTTCATTTGGTTAATGATAAGAGGGAAGTTATTAACTTGGGAGCATTTGCAAAGCAGAGGCTTCAATGGCCCAAGTAGGTGTGTCCTTTGTGAGAGCAATCTAGAAGATATCCATCATTTATTTACTCGTTGTCCCTTTTCTATTCGTATTTTCAATCACTTTGAGGATAAATACAAGTGCTCTTTTCCAGATTATAGCTCGGTTCATTCTTATTTGGACATTTGGTTTTCCTCTACAGCGCGATCTGCTATTTTCAGATATCTTCCCTTGTTTATCTTCTGGGCAATTTGGCTTCTTCGGAATTACTGCTTATTCGAAAACAAGAAAGCATCCTTTTCAGCTATGATTTCTAGGATTGATGGATTGATAAATTCTTACCCGGTGCCTAAATTAACCTATAAATCTCGTAATCCTCGTCCTGTTCGCAAAAAAAGTTTCCCTTGTGGATTCTTTGATGGTGCTGCAGCAGGAAATATAGGGGGCTCAGGTTTTGTGATTTTTATAAATGATTCTCATCATTTTATTTTTTCAATGGGATGTGGAAGAAGCACAAATACAAGAGCAGAGTTGTTGGCTCTTTGGGTAATTCTAAGAATTGGTCTATTGATGGGAATTCCTCTTCAGATGATTTATGGGGATTCCTTGGTGATTATTTCTTGGGTAAACAGATTTTCAGCACTTGATGTTCCATCTCTGATGCACTGGTGTGAAGACATAAGATATATGCTCCAACTGTCCCTTCCGGTGATCTTTAAACATACATATTGAGAGCATAATTCGCTGGCAGATGAACTCTCAAAAAAAGCTTTGCAGTTGGATATGGGACTTGTCTCTTTTTCAGAAGTTTTGGATGGCTTGGTTATTAACCAGGGAAATTTAGATCTTTTTTAGAGATGCTGATTTTATATTTTGTTCAGCTATTTTCAGCAGTTGACAGAGTACCACCTGATCAGATTGAGTTCACTTTGCCAGCCTATTCTGCTCTGATTTGTTTTGTTTTCAGTTCACCTTCGATCAATTTTCAGCATTCTGACCTGATTTATTCAGGAATGATGAGAAAAGTCTGCAAAGATCAGACTTTATTCTTTGTATTGTGATTCTGTATTTGTCCGTCTATGACCTGTATGAGATGGTTCCGGTGTCTTTTTCAGTCATCATATTGAGCTGTAAATGATGTATTTTGATTGTCCTTCTATGACCTGTATGAGACGGTTCTGATGTCTTTTTCAGTCATCATATTGAGCTGTAAATGATGTCTTTTGATTCATCTGAATAACAGAGACTGGTATTTTTTCCTCTGAAAAAAAGGAGAGAATAAAAACATTTGAAATTGTTAATTTAGTAATGACATGTACATCTTAGAGCCTAGTATGAATGAGATGTGTATCAATCTCTATTTATAAACAAAAATGAAAAACAATTCAAAATCCTTAATATAGAAAAATAAAATAAAAAACATTAATAAAAATTATACCTACATAAATATAGAAAAATCTAAAATTAAAAAGAATTTAAACTTACTTATAAATCAAATATTTATTTATTAAATTTTCTCTACATTCTAAAAGTAAATTTGCACCTCAAATATCTAATAAATAATGATTTTATTTTAAAATAAAAATATCACTTTATCCGCTCATATGTTAATGATTTTATTTTAAAATATAAGTATCACTTTATCATTTCATGAGGAAACCTTTTTTTTCTTTTTGTTTATATAGTATCTTAAATGGTGATGATGATGATAATGATGATTAACCTCTAGTGAGACCAACTTTGCTTTATCAAACTTTAAGAAGGATAATACTTAGTTCTTTAAAATCGTGTTTCTTGTGCTCAAAAAGCTTGCCAAGAAGCTTTCTAAACTCATTACAGTTCATTACAGTTTATTTCGTGTTTATTGTAAATAATTTATTTCTTGCTTTATTTATAAAGGTCCTTATAAATCTATAATTAAATCTATGAGGTTAAAGAGCATGGTTTAATGCGAATGCTTCTAATAAAAATGTAAACTTTTTAAATGATAGTTTAAAGGATAAGAGAAATTTATTAATCTATAATTAAATCTATGAGGCTAAAAAGCATGGTTTAATGAGAATGCTTCTAATAAAAATGTAAAATTTTTAATTGAAAGAATAAAGAAATTTATTAATCTATTTTTATGATTAGCAAATTTAATTTATTTTGTTTAATCTAAAAGATCAAGGATTTCTTTAGCATAATTTAAGTATTCAAACTAAATGAACAAACTACTTTAATTAAAATTAGAATCATATTTATTGCAAATTCACATTCTTATTTATATTATATTATGTTAAAATTTGATATTGAAATATTAATTTTGCATATTCATTGAGTAGTGTAAATATTTTACTTTTAATTTTTTTTGGTATTCTCTTGAAATCTTTAAATGAGCATAGATCTATCTTAAACTTAGATCTACCAAGCATTGAGACTCATCTAATTTCTTAAGGTGTTATTTTTTGAATAGGTACATGGCTACTCTGGGTAACTTTAGTTCACGTGTAACTTTACACATCCCCCCATACTTGGTTGTAAGAACCTTGCTACTCTCGTAACATTAGTTCGTGTAACCTTACACATCTCCCCTATACTTGGTTATAAGAACATGTTGCTTTGGTCATAGCTTTGGTTTGTTATACATCTCCCCCATACTTATAACCACCTGGCTACTCTATATACTCTAGATGCAAAAATCAAAGCCTAAAAACATAGAATAAATAAACTACGCTATTTTTTAATGTTAACACAATTAGTTACTCAACTTTTACTAAAATTATAATTTAAAATGATAATATTAATATTAATATATAATTTATACCATTTTTCATCCATTCAAATTCAAAATAATTTTTTATCAAAATGGATTCAAAACTTTAATACCCAACTCTAATTTGGTTGTGCAAAATGGATTCACAACTTGAATACCCAACTGTAATTAATTGTGCAATATTATATAGAATTTATGAATTTTTCCTCCGTTCAAATTCAAAATGATTGTTATAAAACATAACAGTTTTATGAAATTAATGGAGGTTTCTGTATGAAGTTATGGAAAGTTTCTGTATAATTACCTACATCTAGAAAACAACATGATGAATATTTCAAAGCAATCATATACCTTGGAACACATAGCTTGTAGATTTGTTTGCACGTGGTGGTCTGACAATTACTAGCTGAACTCAATTTCTTTCTTATAAATTTGTTGATCGATAGTATAGTTTAATCGTGTTAGATTATTTTCAATTCAAAATGTGTGGATCTAATATTTGTTGGAACCAATGTTCTTTAGCTATGTACTATCTTGTGGAGGGACCAAGACAACAAGGAAGCCATAGTGCATTAGTTTATGTAGATAGATTTACTTCAAAACTATCATCTATTAATGTAACATCTCCTCAGTACGTGACCAGAAATGGTAAAGTGTGAACTGTAGGTACTAATCCTAGCCACATAAAAACCACAGATGAAATTGATATTGCTAGGAGACTAGAAACGTGCACGACTAAAATGATGATGGGGACGAATCCACTAGGGGGGAGGGTAAACGTTGAGTGAGTCCTTGGGATTAAGTAAAGATTGCCTAAGGTCATCCTGGTCTCGGAAACATACCAAAAGTAAGCCGATGGAAACCTTCAAGCTTAAAGGGTAATTTACCACTCCTATACTCTGTACACACTTAATTCGAGAACGGGATCTGCGATTATGAGACATTATCTATGTCAAGCAAGCTTTATGGTTTAAAAGTTAAACATCTCATTGCATTAATTAAATGCTAAAAAAACCTCCACAAGGGGGAGGTCACTTGCACCTCACATTAATGAAAAAGAGAAGGAAAATATTATTACATGTATATATATACATAAAAGATGTTATATAGTGAAAGAACCCTAACATATATGTTAGTTATATCGTAACCATTATTTTAGGGTATAGAACATGATACACAAATAATGGAAAGGATTATCATTATTACTTATAGGGGACATCCAAAATTGTGCAAGCTATCGGATTTTGATGATGCAATCTCTCCACGAGAGAATCGTGGGAATTGTTCCCATAACAAGAAAAAAATGATGCCATATGTCTTCTGATGGTTTTAAAACACAAACAATTGGAGGTATGTTTGCACCACTTGGCTCCTTGAGAACCAAGAGGGGGTTTCTTTTTGTTGGTAATAACTCCCGATTCCCTCTATTCATGGCTGAAACATTTATTTATACATTACAATGTGGCGGTTGAGAACCGGCCTTTTCACCTTCCTATCTATTCATATTCCTATTTATTTTTTATTTACAATAATCTCGACGGATTATTCTAACAATCCCCCTCTTAATCTGAAGGGGTGTTCGTAAGTCCGAGCATGTTTCTGAATCTTTCAAACTTTTCTCATCCAAGCGCTTTGGTGAAGATGTCTGCAACTTGATCATTTGTGGAACAATGTCAAAGATGGATTGTCTTGGCCTCTACATGATGTCGAATCAAATGATACTTTGTGTTGATGTGTTTGGTTCGATCATGGAATCTAGGATTCTTAGCCAGCTTGATTGTAGAAGTATTGTCGACCAACAATGGAGTGGAGTTCTCTTGTTTTTCTTACAAATCTTCAAGTATCTTCCTGAGCCATACTATTTCTTTCGTTGCTTCAGCTGCAGCCACATATTCTGCTTCTATTGTTGAATCTGCTGGAACTGACTGTTTGTGTGATCTCCATGAAACGACTGTTGATCCAAGACTCATAGTGTATCCAGAAGTTGATACTCCTGTCTCCTTATCACCATCAAAATATGAGTCTGAGTACCCAATAAGTTTGAAGTCATCCACCTTAGAGTACTTGAGTCCAACGTCTTGAGTCCCCTTCAAGTATCTTAGAACCCTCTTTGTAGCTGACTAGTGTCCTTCATAAGGTTTATTCATGAACCTTGAAAGTATGCCAACAACATAAGAAATATCTGGTCTAGTTGTTGTAAGGTAGATAAGACTTCCTACAATTTGTCGATACTTGGTCGCATCTTCAAATTCTTTTCCTTCGCTTGATGTGAGCTTCATTTTCTGTTCCATTGGAGTAGATATAGGATTGCAATCTGTCATGCAAAATTTGTTTAGTAGTTCTCCAACATATTTTTTCTGAGATAGGAATATGTACTTAGGATGTTGAGTGACTTCAATTCCTAAGTAATAGTGGAGATGTCCCATATCTATCATTTCAAAGATCTTTTTCAAATCTTTCTTTATGGATGATATATAGCTCTCATTGTTCCCTGTCATCAAAATATCATCTACATACACCACAAGATACACAACAGATCTTCCAACTTTCTTTATAAACAGTGTTGCATCATCAAGACCAAAATGGTCGAAATTTAACTTCAAAAGATGCTCGGTTAACTTTTCATACCATGCGTGAGGCGCTTGTTTTAGGCCATACAAGGATTTGACAAGCTTGCATACCTTTTGTTCTTTTCCTTTCACAACAAATCCTTCTGGCTGAGACATGAAGACACTCTCTTTCAAGTCTCCATTCAAGAAAGCAGTCTTCACATCCATTTGATGAACTTTCCACCCTTTCTGAGCAGCTAAAGAGAGTAAGGTATGGATGGCAGCCCATTTTGCTGTAGGAGAAAATGTTTCTTCATAGTCAATTCCTTCTTTCTGTGCATAGCCTTTTGCTACAAGCCTCGCTTTGTGCTTGTCAAGTGAGCCATCTGATCTGTATTTGTTCTTGTACACCCACTTGCAGCCAATTGGTTTGGTTCCACTTGGAGGGTCAACCAACTTCCAAGTTCCATTCTTTATGAGTGCATCATACTCATTCTGCATAGCTTCTTTCCACTCAACTCGAGTAGAAGCTTCTTCAAAGGAAGTTGGTTCAAAGTTAGCAGATAAATTAAATTCACAATCAAATGATACATCCATGTCATCACCTGAATTATGTGCTCCTCCTCCATCTTCATGTCTTTTCGAACTTCTCGTTCCCGTCTTTCCAACTTCATCTGGATGGACACTTTCAAGTGTCTTTGTGGCCCATTTAGGAATCTTTCGTGATGGTCCTAGTTGATCAGCTGCTAGTGCTTCATCATTGATTGAGAGTCTTTCAATTCTCTCAATCACATCATCCAGTTGAACCTCTTGTTCAAGTGAAGCAGCAGGAACTTCTTCATGCGGGGGAGTTGGTGCTTCAAATGGAAATTCCAAAGGTTGATCCAGAATAGGAATCCCCCCTTCAAGGTTTGGAATTTCATATTCATTTTCAGAATATGTCTTTGGATGAGGATAATTTTCCAAATGATCAAGCTGTCTCTCAATGGACTGGTCATTTTTATTAGTCTCAAGAAAAATGACATCTCTGGAAATAAAAAATTTCTTGTTTACCTCATCATACAAACGGTATGCCTTGGAGTATTCTTCATACCCCAGGAAAATACATCTTCTGCTTCGAGCACCAAGCTTGTTTCTTTGCTCCTTCGGAATCAAGGCATAACAGGTGGAACCAAAAACTCTGAGATGCCTAACTGAAGGGAGATGGCCAAACAACATTTCATGTGGAGTCTTGTTATCAAGCGCATTTGGGGGACTTCTATTTCTCAAATATGCTGCACATTTTACTACATCACCCCAAAACATTAGTTTTACATTCTTGAAAAACATCATTGAGCGAACCATATTCATTATGGTTCTATTCATTCTCTCTGCTACACCATTTTGTTGAGGATTGTAGGGAACTGTAGTCTGATGTGCAATTCCATGTTGGCGAAGATAATTTTCAAAAGCATTTGAAGTGTATTCTTTTCCATTATCAGTACGAAGTGTACCAATTTTTGATTGTGCTTGTTTTTCGATCAATGCATGAAAGTATTTGAATGTTTGAAATGCTTCTGATTTTGTCTTTAAACAGTAAATCCAGCACATTCGTGAGTAGTCATCAACAAATGTCATAAAATACTTATTCCCGTTTGCTGAAGGAGTTGGCATTGGGCCACATAAATCATAATGCACTAGTTCTAATTTCCTACTTGCTCTGAAATTAGATTCATGGAATGGCAGCTTACTATGTTTCCCTAATATACATGCATCACATTTATTCTTCTCTTTAGGAATGGTGGGCAAGCCAAATACACCATTCTTTTTCAACAAGCGAAGATTGTTATAATTTAGATGACCAAATCTTGCATGCCACAATGAGCTAGAAGACATATTACCTTCTCCATGCTGAGAGAGGTAGGCATAGTTCTGAAATCTTGCGGGTGAACCCTTGAGCTTCAACATCTTTCCATCTTCGTATCCAGTCATGATGACTTGGTCGTCAGAGGACTTTCTTATTTCAACGATTCCATCAAACATGTGGATGGAATGGCCTTGCTGTCGAATCTCCACCATGGACAGCAAGCTTCTTTGCAACTCTGGAAGATAGAGAACGTTCTTCAACAAGAAATCAGGGAATCCAGGCATCTTCAGTCGAATGGTGCCCATTCCCTTTGGTTTAATACTTGAATTATCTGCAAAGTAAACTATGCCATCTATTGTTTCATTAAGTTCTTCAAAACAATCTTTTCTAAATGTCATGTGTGATGTTGCACCAGTATCAAGCAGCCAACAATCTTTGTAAGATGAAAGAGAAGTCATTTCATTAATTCCAAGATTACAATGTTCAACAATACAATGAGCAGAATCAGAAGATTTACTAGCATCTTGATTTTTACTGTCATCTTTCTTCTGGTTATGCTTGTCTTTGATGGAGTCCCATGAAGCCCAACACTGATCTGATGTGTGCCCAGTCTTTCCACAACGCTTGCACTGCAAATCTGATCTTTTGGTGAAGTTATTTCTGCCCCCTCTGCCTCTGAAGCTTCATCTTCCTCTGCCCCCTCTGCCTCTGAAGCTTCTTCTTCCTCTGCCTCTGAAGCTTTTTGCAATGTATTTGATTAATTGTGTATTAATTAAAATTTGTTTTCTTAAATGTTTTTTGGTTTATTTTATTAATTATGTAATAATAAAAATTTAATTTAAATTCTTATCTTAAATATACTAATTTATTTCAACAATTTTAAATTAAATACCAATACAATTTACACATATAAATGAATGC
>LPNX010136333.1:168474-293504 GCA_001517045.1 Pseudotsuga menziesii | reverse complement strand
ATTCCTCTTTCCTCAAAACCACAGTTTATCTGCGCACACAGCTGCAGATTCCTTCCGTTCTCAACAGCCGCGCACACAGCAGCAGGCTTCTGCGCACACAGTTGCAGATATTTCTTTCTTCCTTACAAAAACCCTCTGCGCACACAGCTGCAGAGATCGTCCACGCACACAGCTGGGACTTGTCCTTTCCTTGCAAAAACCAATCTTACTTGCCTTATCTTTTCTTACATCAAAAAGCCTAGCCTCTCTATTTTACATAAGCGCTTATTTATACTGCGCGGCTTTACAAAACCCTGGTCTTAAACCATGGGCACCCACAAACCCTAAACCCTGGATTTAAACCATGGGCTTATTACAAAACGATAGGGGTTTTGACTTACCCCGACACCCCTAAGACTATTTTGACCCATAGCTCCGCTTACAAATTTCCTACTAACCGCGGAGTTACCCTATATGGAGTATGCGTCCCAACACTCTCCCTCTCCATTCCCTCTACCATCCTCCAACATCCATCGTGCTCATCTCTTCCCGGCCGCCTCGCTGCATGCCTTGCATCCCCCGGTTCCTCACCTTCGCTGCACATCCCCCATGCTCCCCTCTCCATCTTCACCTCTATGACCATATCCATCCACCCTACTCTCTACTCCTTTACATGTCCATGCGCTGGTCTCCTCTTCATGGCCCTGTACACATCCACGCCATCGCCTCCACCTCCCCACACCCTCCATCTTCGTTCCTGCTGCTCCTCCTACATCCTCCCTTCCACATTGCCCTCTTCCCATCCACCTATGCGACATCCACATAGGCATCCTGCTCCATGCTGCTCACACTCCTCGTCCACCAACCAGCCTTCTCCACACCGATCCCTTCCAATATCGCTACCTTCCAACTAGGTCTATCCGCGCAGCTTATTTATCTACCTCAGCCCCTATTCACGCCTCCTCCTCCCAACCTACAACAGAAAAAACAAACAATATATTATATTATAATATTAAAAAAAAATCAAATACTATAATTAATATTATAATATTTGTTTAAAATATATATATATATAAAATAAAACTATATACAAAATATAGTTTATGAAAAATAAAAATAATAACAATAATATTAATTAATTAATTAATATATTATTATTCAATTCACCTCAAAAGGCCAAAATAGCGCCGAATACATACCTCCGTATACAACATCCAAGACCATGGAGGAACTAAAAGAGAAGATCGATAAAATGGAAAAGGACATAAATTCCATTGCCGCTAACCAAGAAGGCTTGAAGGAAAAGGTGAAAAATAACAATACATTACTCAAAAACGATCTTGTTTTGGTAGAAAGAAGGCTCGACAACAAACTTGACATCCTGAGCAAAAAACAAAAAAACATGGATGACAAAATGAGTACCATAATGCAAAACATAAACACCTTAACACAGAACATGAGCACCATGACACAGAACCAGAATACAATGATAGGAATGTTACAAAAACTAAGGTTTGGTACAAACCATATCAACAGCTCAAATATGTTGGACCAATATGTCAACAAAAATGAGAGAAACCAAGTGGAGCAAGACAATAAACAAGACAAGGAGACAAACTATCGTAGGAATGACCAAAATACTAATAATATAGTTGATAAAGATGAGCTCGACCAAGATCATAATGGGATTCAAGCCAGTATCATTGATAATAAAGACGATCCATACAATGAAAATATATGTATCCTACAGTATGCCAAGGAATCCAAGTCAAACAAATCAAATATCATAGATTCATCTTCTACCTTAACTATTTTACCACCCTTGAGAAACCTAAATGTAACACTACCTGGTGACTTTGAGTGTGAGAAGCCTCAAGAGACGCCACTTCTCGAGATAAATCATAAAGATAATAAAAGGAAAACATTACGTGATGACATCCTAAGTATCGTGGGACAAGTAATTTCTAAAACAAAGTTTGATATGGTCAATCACCAAAATGTTCCTTATATTCATGTCCATGGGAAACGGGACAACAATAATAAACAGAATGGAGTACAAATTCAAGTAACAAATAAAAGGAAATTGACAAACTATGGTGTAAAGAACAAGCATATACCTAATACAAGTTCTAAAACAAAAGACATAAAGGAAGTAACGACGTTGTTTCAACACAAAACAAAAATGAAAAGACGACAACAATAATATAAGCTTTGAGGACAAAGCTTCCTTAAAGGGAGTGGCAATGTAACGAATATAAAATAAATTATTAAAATAGATTAGTTAATTATATGAAAGGGTGTAACCCTTCACGCTCAAGCCTATAAAAGGCGAGCTTATTGTAAATTTTACCCATCATCCAATATATTATTATTATTCATATTTCATTATTAAAATGATAGTCGGATTTGACTAACGGACAACCAGATTCGGTTGCTCCAAGGACCAATCAGCTGGTCAAGCAAGAAGTAGAGTGCCATAGCACTCTCATATACAGAAGTAGAGTACAGAGGAGTTGTAAATGCAGCAACTCAATGTTTGTGGTTGCAGGGAATACTTGCAGAATGTGTCTTCAAATCAAAGTTTTCAACTATTATCTATTGTGATAATCAGAGCACCATTCAAATATGCAATGATCCAGTTTAGAGACATCAAACCAAACACATTGAGATCCATATGCACTACATCAGACAGCTTATGCATGATGGCACCATTCACCTACTCTTCTGTGCATCTTCAGAACAAGTAACAGACATCTTCACCAAAGTTTTTTGTGAGAAGACATTCAGAATTCTCAAATCACTGCTGGGGATTGCTGATCATGCTATGAAGTATGATTGATGAAAATATTTTCAATTTTTGTTTTACTGTCCATGTTTAAGGGAGGATTTTCCCACTGGGTTTTTTCCTCTTCCCTTGGTTGAATGGACAAGCATTATGTAAAGGGTGACTAAGCCTTGTTGCTAGGCCCTATAGTTTTCTGATATTTACTCATAAATTCAGGCTTAAGGGGGGGTGTTAGAATAATCAACCCATAGTAACCTACCTTAGACATTAATTAAATCATTTTTGTCTTATTTACCAAGTCTCCCATATTCCACTCTATGCTAGTTGCCTTCTACATGTCATAGAAGTCAACACTTGCTAAAAATGAGTCATGGAGTGCTTGGGAAACCTCCTAGAAACCATATTCAGCATGTCTGCTTTATTCCAAATCCTCCAAAGCGCATATCTAATTTTTCTGTAAAGCTTCCTGTTTTATTGAGAATTAAGGAAAAAGGGAAAGAAAGACTAAGTGTAGTTGACTTGTTTTTTGCCCACATCATCCTCCATCCTTTTCTCCTAATAAAACTATGTATGAGTTGTCTTTCCATCCCTTATTATCTTGCCTACTTGACTTTGCCAATTCATGAGCATCCTAGTGGATTTGGAAACTGCTTTATGCACCTATGGGGGATTTGACTAGATTTAGTAAGCCTACTTTTTGACTATTTTGAATGGCATCCTTATGCATTAGAATATCTCATTTAATTATATATTGCAGCAGCCTATTACTTCACAAGGTTGGCTATTGTACACTTATTCAATACAGATTAGTGTTATGCTCCAATTTCAGTCTCCTTTGATGTTAATTTTGCATGTTTGATTAGAAATTTTGTGAGTGTAATTGTTCTATCACTTGGGTTCAATTTCCACAGATTTGAAACCATGGGAATTAGAGGAAGGAAGAGAGCTGCAATACTTAAGTGGGAATATAACGAGATAGGGATTTAGAGGTGTACTTGAAGCTAAAGGGAATAAATGCAACACAAAAATCTTTAGGAGCTAAAGATTTGAAACTGTTATCACTCTGAGATATGATCAGCAATTTGCTATGGTGAAAGCATAAAGACCTTCAAGAGAGTTATCCCATATCATTGGTTAATGGTCTGTCCCTCATATAAGATCAGTTCAAAAATTTGAAAGTACATAAGAAGCCACATAATTGTCTTGCAATCTATATAAGAGCCACATAATTGACTTGTCATGAGCAAAGAATTAGAGATTTTAAAGTAATTGAACCATCCATTATTGGTTCCAAGTGTATAATATGACATGGAGTCTCATTGGTATAGGGATTTGAATTGAAAGGATCCTTGTGATGCAGTTGGAGGCCAAGCATCTCATTATATAATGGGACAATGTGATTTCATGTGAAACTATTACAAGAGTGTTGCAAGGCACTTATAAATCTGGTAGTAAAACCTATACCATTGATCTATCCTTTCATCCAACAATACATGAGGTTTTATTTTGTACCTTGTCATGGGGCCCATCCAAAACCCCACAATGCTCATATCCATCCTCTTGAAAGAGATTGAACAGTTTGGGTTCTTGTGGGAGTATTTCACTCCATTCTGTGATTCCTTTCAATGACTTTGTTGGATGACATATACCAATTTGATTGAATCATTGCCAAAAGTTTTGTGCCCTGTCACCTTTTCCACACATCTTCAAATATTGTGATATCAGAATAAAAGCAACTTTAATGAAGGGTGTTCAAAATATTTGAAGTGGAATAAACCATTGACATGTGTCCTTTGATTCTAGGGATGGGAAAACTAAGAAGTAGCATGCCTTATTAGCTTCACTTAGATACAAGTCACAAGAGGCATCCTTATTTGGCTTTTTGTTCCTTCATTCAGACTACTTCCTTAGGCCTCTCGAGTCAGAAACAATGTTTGTGTTGGCAAGGGATTTGGGGTAAGTGCATTGCGCAATGTCGCGGCAGTTGCGCAAGCTCACACAGTACCGCACAAGGAATATTGGCACGATAAGCAGACCATTTTTTGAATATTTTATGTATATTTTGACCAAGTTTTGTTGAAATAGGTCAGTAGTGGTTAGAAGTAAGTTAGTAGTGGACCCTCAATGTAAAGGTGTAAGCCTATTTATAGATCTATTTTTGAGGAGATAGGGGCGTGATTGTATGGGATAAGATCTGGTGCGATCTGTTTTATGGAGAATTTTCTATCTTAACTGTTATTTATCCAGGTTTCTTCCTAATGTATGTAATCTCTTGTTTTGGAGAAGAATTGTGTAATGTGATACATTTGCACAAGGTTAATATGATGCAATGATTATGTCTCAATTATTGTCTGTTGTTATAGATTTGTTATGATGTTACGACTCTGTTTTGTTACAATGGCATAATATAGATGTGATTCAGTCTCTTTCTACTATATCAATGTGATCTGTCGCTTTTATGTTGATGCGATCTATGTTTCTGTAACTATTTGATGCGTTGTGAGTAATGATGTTCCCTGAATAATGTTGCGATATTGTGATACTGTGTGAGGATGCAATGATTGTATAAGTTATGGTTTCTATCTATCGGATCTCCATATCCTCCTTCCCACTATCAAAAACTTGGTTTTGATAGCTCTCACTTGATAAAACCTGAGAGAGACCTCATCTACTCTACAGGTGTTGTTGGACAGGGTAAAACCTGTCTGGGTTAGTGCTCAGGGGGTTGCACTGTAGGGCGTCGACAGAGTGGGAACCCTTATCGATGAAGCTTTGTTGGTGGGTTTCGCCAACAAATGGTTCTGTTGCCAGGACCGAGTTGCAAATAAGAGGGGGATATGTTCTGTCATTTGACTCGATCAGAGATCAAGGGATTGTTTGATCTGAAGTTGTGGGAGTTTGCTAAAGCCAAAAACCAGAATCCTAAGTTGTTGACAAGCAAATGGTTGGATAGATATATCCACGACAGTCCCCAAGAATGGTTCTTTTGTGAATTCCCTATACTCTTGCATGAATGGTTGGAAAAATTCGCTAAGCCAAAGAAAAACTTTCAAGGAGGAGAGACAACATCCTGGACCCCATAATTGATCCAAGATATATAAGAAACCAACAACAAGGAATCGTGGGAAGTCGTGGTATGGTTGGATAGTATCTTATAAGGATACATCACTGATTTTTTCGTTAATACCAATAAATATTCTATTGAAGCGAAAATGGAGTTTTTCGGTTGACCACGTGGAATATTCTTATTGTCACCACAACTATCGATTAAGCAACTAGTCTATGAAAAGGGTATCCTAAAGATGGACCAAGAGTAGTGGAACTCTAGTGTGTGGGGGATGTAGGCACTGCGACAAAAAGGGGGGAAATCCATAAGGAAGTAAGGGGTATATGGGCATGAGTTCTAATGAGAATGTAAAGATCACTGAAGAAACAAGTGGTTGTATGAGGGGAAGAGAAAGGTTTCGAGAAAAGAGGTAGAGGACGAGAGAAGGTTTTGTTGAAGTTGAAGTGCGATACCGTGAAGAACAACCACATGGGACGAAGCAACCTTTTTGTGACGATGAGGACATATAGGCCCAGGCTACGCCCGGAAGAATGACAGGATCGACCCCCAGCAGTAATATGTCTACTCCTCTACACACTAATCCACCACAAGGAAGGAATGTGCATTGTACGTCGACTTGCCCGACGTGTCAACAACAGTCTAGTAATAGAGCACCAGCCGAAGGAAGAAGGTTCAGAATGGCGGGAGATGAAATGAAGTTGCCAATATTCCATGGAAATGAAACTGATGATCTATAGAAGTATTGGTTCTTATGTGAAGCGATCTAGACTACTTGACAAACTATCGATGATGATGTCAAGAAAATTCATCTAGCCACTACTCTGAGGGGTCGCGCATTGGAATGGTTTATGAGATTCACACGGGTGCCTCAAGGAGGTACTATAAAAACATTGGACGAGATCAGAACAAGGCTATTTGAGGAATTTAAGAAGCCGAAATCCGAAGCTCAGCACATTACTGAATTAAAAGAGATCAAACAATTTCCCAATGAAAAAACTTGGGATTTTGATCAGCGATTTAAGACATTGATGGCCCAAGTCAGTTTTCAGATAAGCGACGTTCAACATAAAGAATGGTTTATGGCAGTTCTTGTCCCTCATATTCGATAAGCATTAATGCAGCAAAATATTGCAACACAGATCGAGGCTCTGGAGACCATGATGAAATTGGAGGCATCGCCAGTAGGGGAAACCACCATTGTTGAATCAGATTCAGGCACAGTTGGCCAATTTGAAACTACAATTGCAAGGCATCAAAAGGGCCAAGGAAGATCACGATGATCTTTGGTGCACCTGTTTCCATGCAGGTGGACATACCAAGGATACATGCCCAACGTTTCAGAATTATTTGCTGTCGAGATCCCCCAATCCGTTGAGTGGTGTTGGTGCACCATGGTGTTGCATCTGTCAAGTCTATGGGCATCGACATGAGAACTGTGATTACATGCAGAATATGGTTACCAAAGCAGAAAATGTGTACTGTACATTTTGTCGGTCAGTTGGACATGACGACAAAAACTGTCGTGCTTATGATTTTCTCCAGGAAAGGACATATGATTCATACTTTGTGAAAGGGGAGGACCCTCGAATAGCGCAAGCACAGCTACAAGTAGTACAACCAAAAACACAGGTACCGTATACACCACCACCTCCATTGTAGTTTGTCCCTGCGCAACCACAGCAATAATTTATATCGCAGCCACAGTTCGCACCACAGCCTCAAATGGTGGTACAACCACAATATAACCAGGCACCGCGACTACAGTATAATTAGCCACAATATGTTCAAGTCATGCACTATGTCCAGCAGCAACCTAACCCACCACAGAAACAAATGGCCCAACCACAGTTTCAGCAAGGAGGATTCTGTGGAGGGTTCAGAGGCCGAGGAGGAGGATTTGGCCGAGGAGGATGAGGTCGTGAATCAATCTAGTGCTACACCTGTGGGGTATTTGGGAATTATGAGAGGGATTTTCCTCATGCACAGTGCACATACTGTGTATCCAACAATCATAATGTTGAAATTTTCCCTCAGTTGATTACAAAATGGAAGGCAGGACAAATTCTTCAGTTACAAAATGCACAGAATCAGAATCAGTCTGCATTCCAAGTACAGAACCAACCGATAATGTAGAACCAGTTCCCACTGTAGACTCAGACTCAGAACTCGCCTCAGACATAGAACCAATTACTGATGAATCAACCATTGAATCAGAACCTGCCTTTGAACTTAAACCAAGGATCGACAATTGCCACTATTCAGGCTGAGCCGCAGATGAAGGATGTTGACGTGGGGATTGTCACTCACGCTGGTGTGACAACTGGAGATGATGGACCATAGCTACAAGTTAGGATCGCTGGTAAGAAGAAGGTCACATTTGATATTGTGACAGAGAAAGTACCTTCTTTGATGCAAAGAATGTAATCGGGAGAAATCCGGGTAAGTTACCAATTATTCTTATGCCTTCTGCTTTCGACCCCTCCATAGAAGCAAGACCATCGCGGCAGCATGGTACCCTGCACAAGTTTTTTGAGAGTTGTCTATCGCTGGTGAGGGACTCGGATGCCCTTGTCGAGCTTGAGACATTATTGCACCACAAGGATAATACAGTGAAGGATTCAGCTGTGAATTCCTTGCAAAAAAGGAAGATAGGCAAGGAGATGAGGATGAATATCTAGATTGGAGATTATGAGGTTGACTCGGTCATTTTGGACCTTGAATCAGATGTAAACATCCTAATGAAGAAAACCTGGAAATTGATGGGAAATCCGACATTGGTATGGTCACCGGTACAGCTGCGTTTAGCAAACCAGGCGAAGGTTCATCCCATTGGTCATGTTTCAAACTTGGTTGTCGACATTGAAGGTATGAAAACATGTGCTGACTTTGACGTGATAGAAGTTGTAGGAGATAGTGGTTCCTATCTCGGGCTGCTAGGAATTGGATGGGATAATGATAGCATGGTAGTTATCAGCTTCAAAAAATGTGTTATGACATTTGAAAACCAGTATGTTAGGGTCATTGCTCCTATGGACCCTCAGGAAGGACGGCGATATATGGAACCTGTAAAGGATGAAGTCCGGAGAAGTTGGGATCACGATTATAAAATCTATGAGGACTATATCCATCCTACTGTTGATGGCGAACTTGGATGGCGAAGTGCAAGTTCCGCGTCCTCTGATTCTGAAGATGCTCTAGAAAATTGGTAGAATCGATTACATGAAATATCATTCAAAAAATGTGGGTTGATTACACAGTCTCTTCGAGATGTTGCGACTGAGACCGTCAAGTTTCCTATTCATGAAGGACTGACGAGGCTATCAAAGTTATTTTAGGTATTTGAAGAGAATTTGTTTGAACCGCAAAGGATACTGGCTGTTCATGTAGCACTGAAGGCTACTCCGGTTCAATGGTGGTCAACACACAAACGAATGATCTATGACCGGGAGCAGTGCCATAGATTGATGATGGTTCGCTTTAGCAATGTAGAGGTCTATCATGCTAGGAGATATGATGGATGAAATGACCCCACCAGTCATTTGATCTAGTGTCAAACATTATAAACATCATGACCCATAGATGAGTGGGTTCATGCTTTTGTTCATACTCTAGAAGAGATGCCAAGATCCTGGTATGTGGCAGCAGAATTGCGCAAAACCATTACCACTTGGGAGGAGTTTTCGGTTTTCTTTGTGCAAATTTTTAGACTCCAAGATGCCAAACCCGAGGTATGTAACGCTTGACACATTATCCGTGACATAGTACTAAAAGTCATCCCTGTTGAATACCCCATTGATCCACATGCAAATTGCTCCATTCAATCCATGATGACATGCTACAACTTGTCTGGGGAACCTGAAGATGATGACAAGCTACGAAATGTTAATATTCTAGAGTCCGATGGAAGCCATGGTGTCACAGCTCCCGACGTACAGACGAACTCTATGAATCACCCGCTGAGGATCCAAAAAGTTAACATTGGGTCAACAGAGAATCTAAAATTTGCTAATGTCGGAGACTATTGGAGCGAAGATACGATGGCCAAAATCATAGATCTACTGCATGAAATCTAGGACCTTTTCCCAACACAGTTTTCAGAGATGAAGGGGATACTCGGAGAATTGGGGGAAATGAATATTCCACTCAAACCAGATGCAAAACCAATACGCCAGAGGCCGTATATACTGAACCCACGATACAAGGATCACGTGAAAGCTGAGCTCGATAGGATGCTCGATGCTGGGATCATCGAACCTGTAGAAGAATATGAGTGGATAAGCCCGATGGTGGTCCAAGACAAGAAGACTGGTGAAATCTACATTTGTGTCAATCTAAGAAAGTTGAATTATGCCTATGTACATGATCCATTCCTGACCCCTTTTACAAATGAATTCCTGGAAGGTGTAGGCATCCAAGAGATATATTCCTTCACAGATGGCTTTTCAGGATACCACCAGATCCGGATTGCGAAGGAGAATCGCCATAAGACTACCTTTGTCACTGAGTGGGGTTCTTTCCAATATACCATCATGCCATTTGGACTAAATAATGCACCTGTTGTATTCTCTCATGTAGTTGTCACTCTATTTAAATATTTTATTCAAAAATTCCTGTAGGTATATATGGATGACTAGACCGTCTATGGCCTAATTAGAGACCATCTAAACAATCTGTGATTGATGCTGGAATAGTGTAGACAGCATCAAATTGCATTGAATTCAAAAAAATGTATTTTTTGTGCACCCTTTGGCATGCTACTTGGGTACATCGTATGCAAAGAAGGTATGTTGGTAGATCAGATGAAGATTGCGTTGATCCTCAGTTTACCACCGCTGACGAATGTAAAGATGCTCCGGGAAACACTGGGACATATGGGCTACTATCACAAGTTTATCAGAGGATATGCTGCGATTATTGCCCCCATGGAAAAGCTATTAAAAAAAGACGTCACATTTGAATGGACTCCAGAATTTCAAGGAAGCTTCGACACCCTGAAGGCCAAGATGGCCTCTGCACCAATACTAGTTTTCCCTGATTGGAATAAAGAATTCCATGTGCATGCTGATGCCTCTTCTACTGTGCTGGGAGTTATTCTTACGCGGGAGGGTGAAGGAAACTTGGATCATCCAATAGCATATGCCAGTAGAAAGTTATCATTTGCAGAATGAAATTATACCACGGCCAAAAGGGAAGGCCTCGCGATGGTTTATGCTCTACAAAATTTCAGGAAATATTTGTTGGGACGACATTCCAAGATGTTCACTGATCATTCTGCTTTACAATACCTAGTCAATAAGCCTGTGTTGAGGGGGAGAATCTGTAGGTGGTTTCTTTTGTTCCAAGAATTTGATTTTGAAATAGTGGTAAATCTGGGATGGTTGAATGTTGGCCCGGATCATCTGTCACGTGTTGTGAATGGTGAAGAACCAACCAATATTGATGATGGCTTTCCAGATGTGCAATTGTTCCGGATTGACGTTGCAGATGATCACTATGCACCAATTATTCAATTTATATCTACTGGTGTCGCCCCAACAAACATGTTGACTAGCCAAAAGAAGCAGTAGGTCGTAAAAGCCTCCAATTTTCAACTAATTACTGTACAGTTATACAAACTTGGACCAGATGAAATTTTTTGATGGTGCATCTTACCGCATCAGCAGGGTCCATTCTAGAAGAAGCACATACAAGAATCGCGGGAGGTCACTATGGAGGCCGCACTACTGTACAAAAGGTGTTGTGTGCTGGGATATGGTGGCCCATTTTGCATAATGATGCCACAGACTATGCAAGAAGTTGTGATGTCTGCCAACGGGTTGGTAAACCATCACATAGGGATGAGATGCCACTAGTGCCGCAGGTGACTCTGTAACCATTTGATCAATGGGTTGTAGACTTTGTGGGTCCTATCAATCCGCCAGGTAAGCGCACTGGTGCTCGCTATATTATTAATGCAACTGACTACCTGACTCGGTGGGTAGAATCTGCACTAGTCGCTGATTGTAACGCTACGACAGCAACATGATTTATTTTTTAGAACATTGTGACCCAATTTCAGTGTCCTAGAATCCTGATGAGTGACCAGGGCAGTCACTTTGTCAACTAGACAGTAAAAGTGCTAGCTGAGGAGATCCAAATACAACATAAGAGGAGTACACCATACCACCCGTAGGAAAATGGTACTACTGAGGCATTCAACAAAATTTTGGAGATAGTGCTGACCAAGGTATGTAACGATAACCGCGATGACTGGGATTTAAAAATTCCTGCAGTTCTATGGGCCTACCGCAAGTACTTGCAAACGAATAATAGGTCAGACACCATTTAAGTTGGTTTATGGGCAAGAGGCAGTCATGCCTATGGAGTATATTGTTCCCAGCTTGCGCATTGCCACGGTGATGGGCATGGATGATGCAAAGGCATTAGAATAACGTGTTGCACAATTGATTCATCTTGAAGAATATCGTTTCATTGCAGGCTTCCAGCAATAGGCTGTGAAGTATCGACAGAAGGCATGGCATGATCGCCATATTAAGCAAAAACAGTTTGCAACAAGATATTTGGTGTTGTTATACGACAGTAATTTCATCAATCATCCAGGTAAGTTACAAATTCATTGGTTAGGTCCCTATCTTGTTCATTCCATTACATCTAGTGATGCAGTTCAGTTACAACAATTAGATGGCCCAATGTTGCCAAAGCTCATTCACGGGAGTCGCTTGAAGCCCTATAGAATGGGGCTGGCAATGTGCACCACATGAAGTGTTGAAAAAAAAAAGATGAAGATTTTAGTTCAGCATAACAAGGTGAGCCCCAGGGAAGAGGCTGTGTAAGGTTAAAATTGTTAGCAGTAATTGGTTGACCATTTAGGATAGTTGTAGGGCTGTTGGGTGGTCAAATCAAGTAATAAATGCAGGTAGTTAAACCAGTTGGCTGGTGGCACTTGTTGAAACAACTTGCATTAATGGGTGATCCGACCGTTAGAAGAATAAGATCGTCAACGGATTTGGTATCATTAATATCCGATTTAGCAATAATGGTGAATTTAGATTTGGTAATGATGAATTTGGATTGGAAGTGGTTGTAAAACACTACACGGGATGCGTAGGATGGCATTCTTCAATTGCGTGAGCAGAAGTAGAGGGTGAATTATGTGCAGAGTGTTGAGTGAAGTGCAGCTCGAGCTGTTGAGTGTATTTTCAGGTTTTGAGGGGTAAGGGATGCTGAGCAGCCTTGACGCTATAGAAATTTCTAGTGAGTATGAGTCCCCCATTCAGCCCACAACTGTGGAAGAAGAAATCATGAGTATGCCAATGGTTTCGTCGTCCATTCCTAAGAGGAAGTGGCAGACTCAGATACCCAATCCTATGCCACCCAAAAAGAGGAAAACTCATACATCTGTAAAGATGCGAGGAGAAGGAACTGCACAGACTGGGCCATCGAGCTCAGGAACTGTTGAGTCCACGGCACCACGGGGTGTCTCGGTGCATGATATTTTGGGATAGGTCGCTCCTATGCATACAGGAGCCAAGCCATGGCAGTCATCAAAGAATCAGAGGTACCCGCCCAAGTTACCAACACTGCCAGAAGGGAGGACGTACTCAGTCAATATCATCCCTGCATTGATCAGGCTCAAGTTTGATGATCATGACCTAATCTCACTAAATATGTCCAGGACGAGCCATATGAATACATCCCCACAGCACCTGGTGGGCCAGTGGGTTAACCAAGACTGGGTTGTTGGGGCTCATCAATATGCCCCATTTCGTCCGCTTGAATGAAGCAACTGTTGGCGTGTTTCCATGGTGGGACGCTTTGGCTGACTACGTCGATCCCTATCATAGTCAACTTGATTGCAAGCATTACCGGTTTGCTGAAGGCTGGGGAGGACCCGACGCAGTATATTCGTGGGAGAGATATGAACAAGAAACTGGCCAAGCAGCTTAAGAAGCACTTTGGTTTACAACGAGATGGTCGTGTTATAGCGGATTTCACCACTCTAGGTGAATCACACTTTGTATGGCCTTCCCATGTCCCGCTGCAAACTCCTTAGACCCTATGGACCACTTTTTGTCCTTTGATGTTTCCTTAATCATCCCTAAAAACACATGAAAAATTCTATACGCGACTTTTAAACCTATAAGCATGTACATACATGGGTTTGACCACTAAAACCACATACATTGGGATGTGTGCATAATCCAAATCCTTTTGGAGTTTTCCTTAACATGGATCTGACTCATTTGACTCCTGGCCTTCCCTATGCCTTGAGATCACTCGGATTCAACCTTTCATTACCCCTTTGAAAAGCTATATAAGGAACCCCTTCGTACATTAAAGGCATAAGAGAGAATTGAGAGCAATGAAACTATAGTCCATTATTGCTGGAACTTATGCTTGAGTCTGCATCCCTTTGTCCCTTGGAGCACTTTTGTGTTCTTCCCAAGCTTTCCTTTGCTTGTGAGATTTCTATCAAGAGATGGAGGATTGAAGTGGTGGAGGCCCAAGTGGGGGATTTAGTTTCTCCGATTCGCAGACGTGCCGTCAGAGGTTGTATCTTGTAATATTTGATTTANATGTGTGTTTGAATGAATATTTTATCCATTGTATTATGTCAAATGCTTATACATTATTGATTATATATGCTAGAATAGATCTAACACCATGATATATAGAATTCTTTTATTGTTTACTTGTTGTTGAGGAAGTAACAGATCAATTCAAGCTGAAGATTTGAAAGCTCAACGGGGATCTACTTCAACCGTCCGGAATAAGGTACGAGCTCTGATCCTTTAGTGTTAGACATTTAATTTCTATTACATATTGGAAAGGATTGATTTCTGGAGTCAAGATGTCTGTTGTGGTACCCCAAGCCATAGGAATTTCTCTCCATAACAGAATTGGTGACACCGCTGGGGAGTTCCTAGTAGTTGTCCTTTGGGGGTTATTTTCTCGGCATTCAATGAATTTTAATTTCTCTTTCTCTCTTGTTTCTGTGTCGAGTCTGGGGGCATGTATGCTTGGTAGAGTCTGATTGGTGTGAAGTTTGTCTCAGCCTGTCTATTTTCCTTGATTTTATGCACCTTTCTTCCTATACGCGGGTTTTTGATTTACAGTCGCGTATACACACGGTTTCCTCTGCAATTTCCGCATATACACGCGGGTTTACTGCGAATAGTCACGTATGCCCTTGATTTTTCCTTTTTGGGGAAGATAATTGGTTGCTGGGTGAATTCTAATGTTTGCCAAGTCTCCTTTGGCACTGCCTGAGTCTGTTTTGACCTCTGTTTCTGACCAGAAACGTTTTTTTTTAGGCTAAATTTTTATTTTTTAAGATGGTTCTTGTCATGGCATTTTCGATTTTTTGATTGAGATTAGTGCATTAGAGTTCTTTTACCTTAGTGCTTTGCTTGAGTGCTGTTTGGGTGTGCTTGTAGAGTCTAGGGGTCGTAGAATCATTCTTTTGCTTTTTGCATCTCTTTTATTTTCAAAAAATCCAAAAACATTTGCTTATCATCATGCATTGCATTTTGCACTTTGCATTGTACTTGCACTAGATAGATTTGCTTTGGAGTACTAGTTAGGACTTTATATAGGAAAATTTGCATTTATCATTTGAAGAAGAATTGTGCATTTCACGTAGTAGCATACCCTGTTTTCATGGACACAATGCATTTGCATTGATTGTTAGGTGTGCATTTTACTTCCTGTTGCGTCATAACACCACTAGTTGCACAATCATATCCCTTTTTTTTAGTAATAGACCCAACTAAAATCAACGCTAAATAAAATGAATTACACTCTTTTCTTTTCTAGGGTGCACCAACAAGCGTAGGTTTTAGGATCTTGGAATAGTTCATTGTAAGTCAATTCTCCAAGATCACTAAACAACAACATCTAGGTGTCTGTCCAAGTGAGTGTGTGAAATCCTTGGTATAACCAGTGTTCTCAGGATCCTCCTCCCAAAAGGGAGTTAAGCACGAGGTAGTGTGAGCGGTTATTGATTGGGATGACCCCTAGTCATAACTAAGTAGCACCGGAGATATTTCCAAGATTGTATTTGTATTTGGGGGCTCTTTCGAGAGTTTCGGGCTTTGCTACCTTGCCCATACGGTCAATCCCGCCTGAGCATTGATTATATTGAGGTGACATTAGTGGCCTTACCTAGGATATCGAGGGAGTACTTCACAAGCGTTATTCTGTGGGTGTCCTGGCCAGGTTGGGGTCGAACAGCACAGTCGCTTTACGCGTTGAAGCTGAGGGCCACAATAATTGATTACGTACCTCCGCTTTTTGTGTATGGGAGTCTCAAGCCTCTCCTAGGTGAGACATACCTGCTTCATTCAGGATCTCACTTATCGAGCCCTTGTTTACTTGCATTTGGCTTTAGATTTTATTAGTGATTGCTCTGTGCATGATAGTTGGCCTAGGGTTTACGTAAATAGAGAGTCTTTGCTATTTTTTGAGTCATTGTGGATTTGAGTGCGATTTCTCTCCAGTCTCGTCATTTTGCAGGACTTCCACCTTCTACTTATCCTCCTCCTTTGGGAGAGAGACCTAGACAGTCCAGGCGGACTATTTCACACATTGATTCACACACCATGGGAGACCATTTAGAGGATATTCTTGAACCACCTCCTCCCATTCGTGTAGACGATGGGGAATTTACTCCTACTTATGATCCTTCACCCGACTTAGCTAAGTTAGGTCCTGTGATTTCTGAGATAGGACCCTTGCACGATAGACCTACTCACTCCAGGTCTAATTCCCCATTGACGTGTTACCAGTATGGAATTCCGGAGGACGCCGAGACTCATTTTGAACCTGTTAGCACTAGCTACGGTAGTTATTCTACGTCTAGTTTCCCTACACATGATTTGACATTTCATGTCGAATCCAATTTCGATCCTAACACTATGCCTGGGGGCACTCTCATTCCTTACCATGCGGAGAGGTTTGGGAGCATTAGTCACATTGCACCTTCTGTCCCAGTGGTGGAAGCTACATCATATCTCCCTCCTAGGTATAGGGTTAGTGATCCGATTAGGATACCAGATCCGAGACGAGTGACTATAGGTGGTAATACATATATTATTACTCAGGTTCCTTCATCCTCGATCCCTAGTTCTTCAAATGTACATCCTCCACCTTATTCACGTGGTCCTTCGAGCTGGTATATGGCTACGAGTCAGGTCCATACTGTGGTTACTAGACCGATTGTGTCTCAAGTTCACATACCGCCCGCTGCGCCGGGAGGCTATGTTCATGCTTCTAGAGGTCATCTTGCTACTTCTGGGGCTTATATCCCTACTTCCGGAGCATATCTTCCTAACTACAAAGTGTCTCATGGGGCATCGCATGTGATGACCTGTGGACCTTATTATGGGACGTAGTATGGACAGGTTTCTTCACCTTATGGAGGCGGGTATCAACAACTTGCTTACTCTCCTAATTACATCTTTGTAGCTCCTACTAGTCAAGGTCCACCATACTATGGTACTTCCATGCCACCCTATATGGTTCATACTGGAGGAGGACACTATGGCCAAGGCCATGGTGGTAATCAACCCTATATGAACCAGGGAGTGGTCCATCGACCTCATCATCCTAGGCTCCCTTTCCTTACGACGCTTAATCTTCCTAACTTATAGAGACTTACGAATGATCCTATGGCTCATGACCCAGCTTGGCCAGCTGTCCCTACCAAGCTTCTTTCGAACATACCTAAGTTTGAAGGCAAACCGAAAGAGGATCCGAGCGAACACGTTACTACGTTCCACCTTTGGTGCTCTTAGAATTCGTTACATTAGGACTCAATCCATTTGCAACTATTTCAATGCACCCTCATAGGGCCTGCTGTGAAATGGTATATAGAGTTACCTAAGGGAGCTTTCACTTTGTTCGACGACCTTGCGATGACTTTTCTTAATCACTTCCAACTACCAGTGCGCTATGACGTTGGTACTGAACTCTTGTCGACATTTTGGCAAGATAAAGCCACACATATTTCTGATCATATTCAAGAGTGGCGTAGATGGAAGAGATTAATTAAAGATTTTATACCACCAGAATTCCTCCTCGAGTGGTTCCTCAAGTTGTTATTGCCATATATAGCGAAGGATGTTTCCACGTTTGGAGTGCAGAATGAGGAACAAGCGATTTTTAGGGCGTAGGAACTGGACTTGATCTATGCTCAGTCTGGTTTGTTGTATGAGATTATTCCCAATGCCCCTCGTTCTAGTTTCGATCCCAAAGTCAAACCTGCACCACATGCCGATGGCATTGTGGGTTGTGCAAGTGCGAAACCTGCAGATTCAGTTGCAAAACAAGCTAGTAAATTGTCAATCAACCAATCTGCTTCAGGACAAGCTACAGCTTCATCTCAGCCCCCCCAAACGGTGAATGTACTTTCTGTGCAATCGTCAAACCAGAAGGGTAACCAGCAGCCCGAACGGAATAGAAAAAAAGGTAAAAATAATAATTGAAAGGGTGGGAATAAGAATGAGAATGCTAACAATAATGACAAGAATGGTAGAAATGTTGGGGGGGACAAGCAAGCGAAACGTAAGGTTAAGTTCCCTTGCACGCTATGTAAGGATGATCACCTCACTTACTTGTGCCCTCGGATTGAAGAAGCTTCGATATTCTTAGCACAGGGCCCAGCTATGCTAACTAACCCTTTACTGCATAATCAAAATATGAACTCGAAGTCCCATGACCAGTCTAGTGATGATGATCCACCGGAGGGTAGTGGTCATGGGTGCATTAACATGGTCCATGCTGCGAAGGTTGTGACTCATTTGAAATATTATAGTTCATCACAACCCAGCCCAAGCAAAGAGCCTGATCCACCAGGGTCCCCTTTGTGCATTGAGAAACCTATGAATAAACCTAAGGCTGCACCTCACATTCCTAAGGGAGTTCTTAAGCATTCAGGGCATAATCCAAATGCCCGAGCAGCCCAGAATTATTCAGTTGTCGAGGATTTGGGCCATACTTCTTGTGCGATGTCTGCATTGGAAGTGCTTCAGAGTTGTCCTTCGCAAAGGAAGGCGTTGCTTTCTGCCCTTGGTGTGAACAATGATGATTCTTCCTCTGTGAACAAATTTGAAACTGCAGGACATCAGCCTCACTTTCCCTACTATGTGTCTCTTTTGGTGCACGTAGAATTTCTTGGTATGACCGTCAAACGTACTGTGATTAACGATGGCACTGCTGCTTCTGTGATGTCTTTGGCCTGTTGGAAGGGTCTCAGTTCTCCTAAGCTGTCTAAATCAGCGACTATGTTAACTGATTTCGATGGGAGATCTTTTAGGCCGCATGGCATCCTTCCTTCCCTTAAAGTCCGTTTGGGGGGGAAGACCGTTGCGATAGAGGTTGAGGTGGTTGATGTGCCCCTTGATTATAATCTCCTGCTGGGTAGGAACTGGATGTATAGTATGCAAGCCGTTGCTTCTTCCTTGTTCCGCGTTGTATGCTTTCCACATAACGGGAAGATCATAACTATTGATCATATGACATTCAAGAATTCGTCTGTTATCGCATCTTCGGGAGCTTCAATCCCGATCGTTGAGCACTCTCAGCCGACAACTGGGAGTGTGGGTGTAGGCATGTATCCATCCCTCATGGGAAGCTTTAGTTGTCCTGCACTGATCCTCATGATAGGATCTAGTTCTGATGAGGCTTCGACTTCTACGATATTGATTTATTTTCACACAAGTCATATGGAAGACCCTTGGATTCTTCCTACACTTAGTACTTTGAGTGAGCCTGTCGAGACGAGCGTGCCACTGCCTGCAGCTATGATAGCTTATCAAGCTAATCTCAAGAATGTTGCAGAGCCTTGTTCTTCCTCTTCGCGAATGGAGGAGGAAGACCCCTATGTGCTGCCAGCATGAGCAGTAAAGTCTTCTCATGCCCACGACTGCCTTGATACGGTGTTCCCTTCGAATGAAGCGATTATTGAGGCTATGTTGGGAGTTGAGCCACCATGGGAGGAACTTCATCATAGATCGTACTTCCTTCCAGCGCTTGACCGTTTGGAGCATGAGGATTATAGGGAGATTCTTAGTCAGAGAGTTGGTAGTCCTATGGTTCCATTAAGCTCCCCTTGTCCGATGGCTGATGGAAACATGGCGAACATATCGTCAATGATTCCTATCAACATCTCTCACGATCCTAGCACCATAGAGAATGTCTATATTGGGGCGGAATGTTCCCATACTGAGATTCTGGAATATACTGAGCTATTCAAGGAATTCCGTGATATTTTTGCTTGGTCTTACGATGAGATGCCAGGTATTGACCCTCATATTTTCGAGCACAAGATTAAGACTTACCCCAATGCTAAGCCTGTTCTACAATGTTTACGTGCAGTGAATCCTAGGAAAGCACCTGCCATTAAGGTAGAGATAAAGAAGCTATTGAAAGCCAGTTTCATCTATCCCATTCCCTTGATGGAGTGGGTTTCAAACCCCATTTCGGTAGATAAGAAGCAGGGAGCGATCTGCATATGCACTGATTTTCATGATTTGAATCGTGCTTGTCCTAAGGATAACTTCCCCACACCATTTATAGATTAGATTTTGGATGAGTGTGCGGGTAGTGAGGTGTTCTCCTTTATGGACGGATTTTCCGGGTATAATCAGATACATATTAAACCTAAGGACCAACATAAGACTGCATTTATTTGTCCTTGGGGAACATTCACATATCGAAAAATGCCTTTCGGCATTAAAAACGCTGGAGCTATGTTTTAGCGGGCAATGACCTTGATTTTCCACGATCTCAAGTCAATTATCAAAGTATTTTTGGATGATCTCACTGCTCATTCTCGTATGAGAATGCATCATCCCTATCACTTGAGATTGGTATTCAAAAGATGCCGGCATTATTCAGTTACATTAAATCCTCATAAGTGCATCTTTTGCGTGAAGTCAAGTCGTTTGTTAGATTGTGTCAAAAGAGGGTGTAAGAGTCGACCCTTTGAAGGTTGAGGCAATACTTCAGTTGTCTCCCCCAAAGAATATTCATCATCTTCAATGTTTGCAGGGCATGGAAAAATTCTTACGAATATTTGTTGTCAACTTTGCCAATTTGACTAGAGGCTTTATGCGTCTCTTGAAGAAGGATACTCCCTTTGAATGGGATGAGCGAGCCCAGGAATCCTTCGATGCACTCAAGCAAGCCCTAGCATCAGCCCCGGTGATTAGTCCCCCGGACTATAGCCGTGATTTCTTATTATATGTGGTCGCGTCCTTAGAGACGACTGGTATGGTCTTGGTTCAAGAGGATGAGGAGCTCCAAGAGCATGTCATATATTATCTGAGCCGAAACCTTATTGATGCAGAGATTCATTATTCTCATGTCGAGAAGCTTGCTTTAGCTACCGTACATGCAGTTCAGCGTTTGAGACATTATATTCTCCTCCACTAGACCTTGGTTGTGGCCCATGTCAATCCATTTCAGTTCATCCTCACCTCAAGGATGATTGGGGGAAATTCTAATAAATGGATTTTCATTCTGTAAGAGTTTGATCTCGAGTTTGTTTCGGAAAAATCGAAGAAATCTTTAATCTTTGCAGAGCTTATATCGGATTTTTTGAGCGAGACCGAGGAGTTGGTTTGTGAAGATACGTTTGTCGATGAACACATCTTCTTAATCTCTACATTAGACCCATGGTATGGGGATATCATAATATATTTACAAACACTGAAGACCCCTACTCACCTCTCATGAGATGAACGACGACGATTACGTCACGTCTCTAAGAACTACCTCATAGTGGACAATACTTTGTACCGTTGTGGGGTAGATTCCATTTTACGACGTTGTTTAACTCATGACGAGGCTAAGGTTGTGATGAATGATTGCCATGGAGGGGCGTGTGGTGGTCATTTATCTGGGCTTTCTACAGCTCAAAAAATTTTGAGAGCAGGTTATTTCTGGCCGTCGATCTTTAAGGATTGTGTTGATGCGGTCAAGAGGTGCCACCCTTGCCATGTGTTCGCATGTAATATGCGCTCGAAACCTGCCCCATTACATCCCATTATCACCACCGTTCCCTTCACCAAGTGGGGCTCGATTTTATGGATTGCAACCCAGCTTCAGCTGGGGGGCACCATCACATTATAGTGGCTGTTGATTATTTCACAAAATGGGCTAAGGCTATGCCTACAGTAAAATCCAACGGTGATACAGCCGCTCACTTTGTATTCAACCAAATTATTATTCGGTTCGAGATTCTGAAAGAGCTTGTCACTGACCATGGCTCGCACTTTTAGAACCGTATGATGGAAGAGTTGGCATCAAAGTTAGGGTATAAGCAAGAGCACTCCTCTTCTTACTACCCCCAAGTGAATGGACAGGTAGAGGCAGTGAATAAATCACTCAAATCCATTCTCCAACGAACCATCGCACAAAGCAAGAATAATTGGAACATTATGTTATATCCTGCTTTGTGGGCATATCGAACCGCGGTTAATACTGCCACTGGTTTTTTTCCATATCAGCTTGTACATGGAGTGGAGTTGATATTTCTGATTGAATGCGAAATTCCTTTGTTGAAGCTAGTTGAGGAACTCTTACCAGACACTTCACCTTTGGAGGATCATTTGGTTCACCTTAAGCAACTTGATGAGCAGCGTCGAGATTCCTTGGTGGCTCTAGAGGTTAATAAGCGTCGCGTTAAGGTCCAATACGATAAGTCTATCTGTCCAAGAGTGTTTAGCGAAGGAGACTTGGTCCTTTTGTGGGATCAACCGAAAGAACCCTTGGGGGCAGGGAAATTTAATCCTATGTGGCGTGGTCCTTACATGGTCAAGCGTGTGTTAGAGAAGGGTGCCTATGAGTTAGTGGATTACAAGGGAACAGCTTTGGTGGAGCCTAGAAATGGGCTCTCTCAAAAAATACTATGCATAATCTTTAGCCAAGGCTGCTTGTTGTATATTATTGTACAGCTTTGCATAGTTATGTCTTTTTCTTATCGTGATCGGGTTTGTGATTAGTTTCCATTTCTTTTGGCAGATGTCAATGGAATCTTCCACCTACATAGGATTCATGGATGGTGTAAGCCATCACACTCAACACTCAGCCTCTGCTGCTTGGGTGATCTATACTCCTATGGGTTAGGTATTGTCTTCAGGAGGTGTATGTCTACGGCCATCTTCCAACAATGTTGTTGAATATAGCACCATTATTGAGCTTCTGCGGGATGCCATTCTACATGGCATTCTATCTCTTGAGGTGCGTCTTGATTCAGAGTTAGTAGTGTCACAGCTCAATGGTTTGTACCATGTTAGAGATCCGATGTTATTGAGAAGATTCGTACGTGTGATATTGTTAGAACGACAATTTGACAGTATAACATATATACACATTCCAAGAAATAATAATCAAGTTGATGACTCATATGCTAACTACGTGTTAGATTGGCATTTGTTTCATTCATAATAAATTAATCACAAACACAATTTTTACACATGTAAATAAATCAATCAATCACCATAAAAAATTTTATATAAAAAAAATGTGGTAATACATAGTGTCATGATACAAAATTGGGGCTTTTAAGCCACCATCATATAATACACGGTCGTACAAAATATATACACTCCCAAGTGTCTAATCCTATGGAGGAGGAGGAGGTTTGTGATCATGGAACGTCACTACGGCTCTAGCTAGCCGTCGAAATAAATGCACCCATGCACGTGGTACACCCACCACCTGCTGCTGCATGGCCTCAGGCAAGTCCTCGACTTGCGCCATGGGAACTCTATGAGTCAGTCTCACAAAGTTGGTATGAATGCTCTGGAGCGTTCGCTCCGCATCCACACCCGTGATGTCATCTCTGCTTCCCCCCCGTCTATGATGAGGGAAGCCCTCTGGCCACTGTGGTCCCACATTTGCACATAAATGGTAGATGTCACTATGTGTTGTCGCGCAAAAACATGTCTTTTTGCTCCCATAATCAAGAAAATACAAAAAAAAAATTTAAATAACTCAAAAAAATTTAAAAAAGAGTGAGGGTCGAGATTCGTTACCTATATCAACATACGTCGATCTTAGTGGCAATGGCATGTCCGGATCCCCCTGGAAATCTATCCCTGCATAGGGTTAGTCATCAATGGCAACTATCTGTCGTCGCCACCATGGGAAGAAGTCAGCTGGATATGGGTTGGCCACCCTACCACCCCCCAGTCTGCGCATAGCATCTGCCCAATGTCGTTGGGTCGGATCTCGAACCCCGTGGAGAGGAACATCCACTCTAGGGCTCAATCCTGGAACATGCTCAAAGAAAAACGTGCTCAAGATACTGCTGAACCTGAAGTTCCGTACCCTGCCTACCTTACACTCACTGAGCTAGTGTTTCATGTTGCTCAGTAGCATAGTACTCCAGTCATAGATTGTGGGTCTCATGCACTCCACTGCATAGAACATCAGAGGCCGCGAGGCCTGGTGGAGTGATGCTAAGCCGTCTATCCTGCCCAGTGTCAATAGTATGGCCTTTAGGCCAAGCACCTGTATAGCATTGGTAGGGACCTAACTCCCCACCTTCTCGGTGTCTGGATAATAGTACACTACAATGTACTCATCGATAGTCAGGCCACCCCCTGGCCCACCTCAGGAATGAAGGTTCACCACCTCCCCTCGTCTAGAAAGACCTGTGATAAAGTATATGTCCTCCACCTCTATGGTGAGGGACATCCCATCAATGTGAAAGGAATCCGAGTCTGGATCCCAATAGTCTACCAACATCTGTAGCAGTCTTGGTTTGGCCCTCAAACCACCAAGACACCAAAACTTGTAGAGTCCGCATGCACGAAGAGCTTGTTGAACCATTAAGTCGGCCCTTACTGCTTCCTCTACTTCACCATGCTCATGCTCTCTCCACTCTAGCACCATCCTGCAAAAGAAATTGAAAATTTTCCCATTAGTTTATTGAAAATCATATGCGCGGCCTCATACGCGACTGTTTTGAAAACAGCCACGTATGTACGCGGGTTTGAGGTCCGTTTCCGCGTATATCCAGCCCTGTACGCAGAAAAATCCTCAATTTCTGCGTGGGCTGCAGCGCTCATTTTAGGATGGCCTAATAAATTCATTTGACCATGAAAATCTATAAAAATTATGTCAAAATGCAAGAGGAGAGCATGAGTAAATACCTGGAAGAAACGGTTGTGAATTATGCCGGTTGGATCTCCTGGAATTTGCAGTTGAAAGTCAGAGCTCAAATGGGTAAAAGTTTCAAATGATTTATATTTTTTACTATTTATAGAAAAAATTTCAAATATTTGAAAATTTTTACCCCCTTTCCTATAGTTTCGACATTTTCTAACCATTTTGGACCATTTTTGACATAATTGGTGTTGTAGAAGACCTTTTTCAGTGCCGTTTCAGCCGTTGGATTGACCCTTTCGTGCCGATCTTAGGTATCATGACTAAACTGGCATATAGGTTAGGTTTCACCACTGTTTGCATTTTGCATGACCTTGTGACCATATCACCATGAACTTAGGTACGAACCCACTCTATTATGTCACGGAACCTTCTTGCTGCTTTAGAAGTGGCATGATACGAGTGGTAGAGCTTCACCTTACATGGCTACCCTAGTTAGCGCCTTATTTTCATTTGGTGCCCATGCCTATAAGTTTCTCCTTTAGGGTGTGGGAGTCCATTGTATAGTACCGCCATGACATTTCACAAGAGCCTCATACTCCTCTTGATCTTATGCTGGCCTATTTCCCTCAGGACTCCCTCATGTCAAGTTGTGAATGCATTATCATGAGCTTTTCCTGCCTTATAGAGCTTTATGCCGAATCCCCTGACATTGCGTTTCAGCCATATAGCTCGAGCTTGTCTCATGTCTAGCCATGCAGAGCCATTTTTTATATCCTTCGCAGCTTGATTACCTTTTTACCGGGAGGGGATTTTAACCCGAGTGTCGATATCCTACACATGTATCCTTGAATTGAGCATAGGTATGTTCCACTGCTTGGAACTAGTTTTTTTTCCCTTGTGACACTCATCTCCTCCTAGTTTGTAACTATAAAGCTAGTTTATTCTTTTTTCAAGCTTTTCAAATAACTGAAAAAGTCCAAAAAAAATCAAAAAACCAAAAAGCCAGACAAGGAAAGATGTTATCTTTGGCAGCTGTCGAGTCATGTCTCCTTCGACCAGAGAACTGTATATCACATCCATTGGTTGGGTTATAGTTTGACTTTAGGAGCTGTACTCATTTATCTGAGTTTATCTCCACCGACTGGTTAAGCTTCCAGTCCCTATGGAGCCTCTGTTGATGCCTCCTGTGTCACAGAGATGTCCCAGTTTGTATATTGAGTCTATGATACCTTCATTCAGTCACCATACGCCATTATGCTCTTGTTCGAAGGAAGTTGAAACCTGAGTCAGCCATTCCTCAGCTATCTTGACTTTGCATGTCAGCCATTCTCGGTACAGTTACTGGTTCGTGCACTTTATGATCGAGTCCTTCCACATTATACAGCTTTGTTGAGTACCTCGTGTTGGATGATGGGGGATGCCTTAATTCCCTCCTTCCAGCGGATTTCATCCCATCAACTTCAGATCATTTATTCTGGGATTGGAGTCCAGAGTCATTTTGAGTGCCTTGATACTTGCAGTCATCAGTGGCAGGTTCTCTTGCCATCGATAGTTTCTTGGGAATACATCAATGTCCCCTGATCGATGGATCCTCTCAAGTGTTCGACCTCAACACATTTATTCACACTTGTTAGTTTGCACTCTAGTACCTTGATTCCCAGTTTCATTATCGGTGGGTGATCTCATGTCTGTTAATGGTATACATTAATGACCGATAATCAGATGATGGACTACTATGTTCGACCTCGACACCCCTATTCACATAGTAGGACATGTACTCGTAGCAGTTTGTGTAGAATAATTTCCAGATTGGTGGCATCTCTTATATGCTACCTCCTTGATCGTGCCAGTGTTCATGAGATTTCAGCTCTTGTGACTTGATTCCAGTATATGTCAGACATTTCCAGCCACTATGGAGATCTTGATCTATTGTATATCTTCAGCCATTTTGGAGATCATGGTCCTTTGTATATCTTCATCATGGAGATTCTGATCTATGTATATTGTACATGGCGATGACCACATATGTGATATCATGTATTATGCCTATTCATGGCCATTGTACTCTTATGTATCCGGGACTACTATATGTATTTGCAGTTGTATGCAGAGTTGTATTATTGTACTATGTTGATTGGGTGGCTGGTATTCCATTTGGGATCCTTCATCACTCCACTTTTGGGATGGAATTATAATGTATTTTTGCCATCGTATGACCCCTCTGACCTCACACATTAGGGGGCATCTGTTATAGTGGATTTCACCACTCTAGGTGAATCACAATTTGTATGGCCTTCCCCTGTCCCGCTGCAGACTCCTTAGACCCTATGGACCACTTTTTGTCCTTTGATGTTTCCTTGATCATCCCTAAAAACACATGAAAAATGCTATACGTGACTTTTAAACATATAAGCGCGTACATACGTGGGTTTGACCACTAAAACCACGTACATCGGGATGTGTGCATAATCCAAATCCTTTTGGAGTTTTCCTTGACATGGATCTGACTCATTTGACTCCTGGCCTTCCCTATGCCTTGAGATCGCTTGGATTCAACCTTTCATTACCCCTTTGAAAATCTATATAAGGAACCCCTTGGTACATTAAAGGCATAAGAGAGAATTGAGAGCAATGAAACTATAGTCCATTGTTGCTGGAACTTATGCTTGAGTCTGCATCCCTTTTTCCCTTGGAGCACTTTTGTGTTCTTCCCAAGATTTCCTTTTGCTTGTGAGCTTGCTATCAAGAGATGGAGGATTGAAGTGGTGGAGGCCCAAGTGGGGGATTCAGTTTCTCCGGTTCCCAGGCGTACCGTCAGAGATTGTATCTTGTAATATCTGATTTATATTAATAGAAATATCTTTTCCTGTCCAATAATGTGTGTTTGAATGAATGTTTTATCCATTGGATTATGTCAAATGCTTATACGTTATTGATTATATATGCTAGAATAGATCTAACACCATGATATATAGAATGCTTGTATTGTTTACTTATTGTTGAGGAAGTAACATATCAATTCAAGCTAAAGATTTGAAAGCTCAATGAGGATCTACTTCAACCGTCCAGAATAAGGTACGAGGTCTGATCCTTTAGTCTTAGACATTTAATTTCTATTGCATATTGGAAAGGATTGATTTCTGAAGTCAAGCTGTCTGTTGTGGTACCCCAAGCCATAGGAATTTCTCTCTGTAAGAGGTCGCACTTATCACATTGACAGAATTAACTCACAGGCAGTGTGCATTGGCGCAAGGATTCTAGCCAGCAAGGTTGTACACAACAATCCACCAGTCCAATGCAATTCAAGTGTTGTAGCCTATGCCCAGAAATGTGCTGAGGGGGTACAAATGAATTGGTCTCTATTTTTGTTAAATCGGTTGCTTTAAGATGTGCTTACTATCATTCCAGGAGGCCCTTTTCCTATAGTTGTCTATTGATTCTTATCACTCTTGTTTCTTGGATGGAACCTAAAGACTACCAACCAATGGCGGTTGAGGCAGTCAAGTTTTGTTGTGGTGTCTGCTATCAGAACCTATGGTGGGTTGAAGAGCCTAGTCGATAAGCGGACTCTGCCATTCATTTCTGGGTCTATTGGGAAGCCCTGCAAGATGTTGTTGTTGGTGTTCCTAGAATTTCTCCCTATGTCATGGCAAAGTATCAGGGGATCCCTAGGTTTTCTATTGGACCCTAGTTTATTCATATACAAGCCAGGTAGGAACCTGATCGGTAGTGGCTACCATTACCTTATAAAGTCATCACAAAATATTTGGATACTATTGTGCAAGACTGGCCAGGGGACTGGCGCATCCTGGTGAGTCAAGAGGAGTTATCTAAGGAGCTACCCCCAGATGTCCCTGAATAACTTGCCCCATAGGAATTGAGCACCCATGAATCCGACAATGAGTCATCAATGGATCCTGAAGATGCAGCGTAGCATATGCAAGAGGAGACTCACACCAAATGGCATCAGGAGTACAAGAAGGGAAGTGGTACCAAATAGGGGATGGAATACCAACTGCAATGGCTTATCAAAGCCATCACGGATTCCTCTACGACTACGACTACGGCGATCCGTGATTCCAACCATGAAGAATTTGGCATGGTAAGAGATATACTAGAGTCCATTTTTTATATTATTTCCAAAGAAAAAACATCGGCAAGACATTTGCTGCAGGACAGCCCATCGATCAGCACTGAGCCCTGGGATAGGAACATGCAAGTTCCCCTGACTGCGATCGACGCCAGCAATGAAGAAGTTCACCAACAGCTGCACCCAATCTAGAGTGTGACTTTGGCTCTGAACAAACTATCCGCTATAGCATTGGTTGAGTTGTAGCATGGCGCCGCACTAGAATTGGCAACACGGCAAAAATACTCAACTGAGAGCTATGTCCAGTCCTAGAATACCACTGAGAGGCTATCGAAGGAAGCAGAGGAGTTGCACTAGGTCTACATGCAGTTGATAGAGTAAAAGTTACAAGAAATCAACCAATTGAAGGTGACACAGGTCGAGTTGCAGCGGAAGGTTACTAAAGAGATTATCGACCTCAAGAAGGTGCAAGACCGCCTGATTGTTGAACAGGTGTAGGTGTTTTCCTAGTGCAGCAAAGCTGAGCAGGCTATTTTTTATGCCTGCCAGAACATTTTTGACAACATCGCAGGGCTCACTCCAGTCGAAAAGTCCAAGCGATTTGGGAAAACTCTGGTTCAAATTTAGGACACTAACCTCATGCTCAAATCCTTAGTTCAACCCACAATGCCACTAGAGCAGGTTGCAAACAAGACCTCCATTGAAGAAATCGCCACTTATTTTGGCACCATGGAGCAAGAGGCTAAGCCGATTATGGAGGTGACCACATAGTTTTGGTAAAGTATTGTTCAGGATGAGCAACTTGATCAACTGACTCGGCAGGTGCAAGAGGAAAAGGGCCAACTGAAAACCCTGAAGATGTTGATGAAGGTCATGCCGCTAATGGTGCAAATCACACAGGCCACAAAACTAAAGGATCTATAGCAACGAGCTGCACGTGCCCAACAAAAGCACCACGAGCAGCTTGACGAATTCCAAGAAATCGGTGGCCAATTGGCTGTTATGGCCATCACCACGCTCTAGGTTGTTTAAGAGAATAAAAAAATAGTCGACAACAAGGCTAGTGAGGAACACCCCATCCAACAAACTTTGACTAATTGTTAGAGTATCACCAGTAAAGTCCAGCTTCAGGTTCGTGAAATTGCGCAGAAATTTGAAGATTTTAAGGACAAGACTTCGGCACACACCCTATCAATTCGACGTGGCTCGAGGGTGAGCCACAAAATTGTGCTGGGGGCTTGTTGGAAATGGATTTGGGGTAAGTTCATTGCGCATTGTCGCGGCAGCTATGCAAGCTCATGCGGTACCATGCAAGGGTAGATCAGCGCAATAAGCAGAAGAATAACCGCTTTTTGAATATTTTATGTATATTTTGACCAAGTTTTGTTGCAATAGGTTAGTAGCAGTTAGAATTCAGTTAATAGTGGACCCTCAATGTAAAGGTGTAAGCCTATTTATAGACCTCTTTTTTAGGATATCATGGCATAATTGTATGGGATAAAATCTGGTGCAATCTTCTTTATGGAGAATTTTATGTTTTAACTGTGATTTATCCAGGTTTCTTCCTAATGTATGCAGTGTCCGGTTTTGGAGAAGAATTGTGTAATGTGGTACATTTGCACAAGGTTAATATGATGCAATGAGTATGGCTCAATTCTTGTCTATTTTTATAGATCTGTTATGATGCTATGACTCTGCTTTATTACAATGGCATAATATAGATGTGATTCAGTCTCTTTCTGCTATATCGATGTGATCTGTCGCTTTTATGTTGATGCAATCTGTGTTTTTGTAACTATTTGATGTGTTGTGAGTAATGATGTTCCCTGAATAATGTTGTGATATTGTGATACTGTGTGAGGATGCAATGATTATATAAGTTATGGTGTCTATCTGTCGGATCCCCATATCCTCCTTCCCACTGTCGAAAACTTGGTTCTGACATCTCTCCCTTGAACACCTTAGGTGAGACCTCATTAGCTCCTCACACATTGATAGGCTGGGTAAAACCTATCTGAGCTGGTGCTCAGGGATGTTGCACTGTAGGGTGTCGATAGAGTGGGAACCCTTGTCAACAAAGCTTTGTTGGTGGGTTTCACCAATAGTAGGATCCTTAGTCTTTTCTTAGAATTACAAATGATGCAATCTTGGTGTTAATATTGCCCCTTTCCCCAATTCTTAAAGGGTCCTATCTCAATGGAAGAGCGCCTAGTTTACAAGCAGAAGGTTGGAGGTTTGATTCCTTCATGCCCTAATGATATTCCAATATTGATATTTTTAATAGAATATATTTTATTATGATTTATTATGGCTATATGGGGGGGTTTAAAACCATTTTTGTAGGTTGCTACCAGGGGGGTTCAAAACTGCCATTATATGTTACAATGAGGGGGATTCAAAACCCCCCTGTAGGTTTATATGAGGGGGGTTCATAACCACCCCCAAAGGTTTGTAAATCATTTTAGGGGGTGTTTCGAACCGCCTCTGTAGGTACCTGCGAGGGGGGTTTATAACTTCCCACAATTTTTTGTAATAAATACTTTTAGGGTTTTGTAATAAATACTTTTAGCGTCGATGCTATTGGGGGGGGGGGGTTGTTAAGACCGAACCCAAATGTTAGTAATATGGATTTTTAGGGGGGGTTTATTACTACCCCTGTAGGATCCTATGGGGGTGGGGGGTTTGAAACCTCCGCTGTAGGTACCTATGAGGGTGATTTGTAACCAACCCCAAAGGTTTGTAATAAGGACTTTTGGGGGGGTTTAGAACTACCCCCATAGGTGTCTATGAGGGGGGGCTTAGAACCTCCATTAAAAGTCACTTTTGGTTGGGCTTTAGAACCGCCCCCAAAAGTCACTTTTAGGGGCAGTTTTGATCTCTTCCAAAACCGCCTCTAAAATTCTAAACTTTTAGCATCGGTGCTATTAAAGGTGGTTTTGTAAATACCACCTCCAAAGCTAAAACCACACCCAAAAGTGAATTTTGGAGGCGGAATACAACCCCCCCCCCCCCCCCCCCCCTAAAAGTCAAATTTGTTGTAGTGTTGGGACTGTGCATGTGAACCTTTCCATATTCTTCTAATCTGTTGAATGTTTCTTTTGTCTTTTCTTTCTAGAGGAGGAATGGAATGATCAATTTTTTTCATCAGTGGGAAAAATTGTGTATCAATCTTCACCATCAAGTAGCATCTCTCTGGAATTTTTTTGCACCACTATGTAGGTAGTGAAGCTATGTGAGAGAGTGCAACATGTTCATTTTGATACTGGGACCTCATTCTTCTTCTATCATCTGGATCCCCAACAACACTCCCAACTACTTCAATGAGATTTTCAGCCCATTTAGGCTTCTGATTTGGAATAGGAGCTGGATCTGGATCTATATCATCTTGAGGTACAATCTCAATATCAAAATCATGTTGATATTGTTCCTCATATTCTGAAACTGAAATATTAGACAACATATCATTATCTGCAAATGGAGATTAAAAATATTTTTTACCTTCCCTTTCAAATGGTTGCTGAGATTGTACTGGAGCTGATTATGGCAGAAAGTGTGAGAACTCATTTGCCTTTGAGGCATGGTTTGCAACACCTTTCACTATAATATTCCCAGTTGAGATATATGAGATCTCCAATGAATTAGGACCAAATAGAACTTGATTTGGAAAGCCAGTATGTGTCATCTGATAACAGATAACAAAGTTGTTGCAAGAGATGGAACATATAGTACATTCTTGAAATCTCCATGCTGGATTTTAATATAAACTCTCCCAACAACTGGGATTTGAGATTCATCTCCCATATGAATTCTAGGTCCTCCTGAGAGATTCATAGTGGTGATAGATCCCCTAGAGGCAACCTGCATGTGGTTGGATGCTCCAGAATCTATCAAATAAGCCTTCAACTGAGTGAGGCCCACCTTCTAGGCATGGCACCTCTAATAATATTCTGTCAGATGTCCAACATCAGACTTCTTTGCTCCTTGTGGAATGGAAATATTGTTCTATTCAAGGAGTGTTGACAGTTGGTTGATGGTCTTCTTCGTGCACTGGCTCTCTGGATGAAAGCCTCTCATACAGTAGGGACACTTAGTCTTCTTGAATTTCTTCTTTTTTTGGAACCTGAGGCTCCATCGGAAGATATCTTATTCTCCTTTGGATTCAAATCAATTTTTTTGGTCTCCTTTCCTTTGTGCTTCCCTCTTGCTTGTGCATTGTTTGAGTCTCCTACAAAGACTTCTTAATTCTTGGAGGTTTGAACCAATTTATCTTGATCTTGTATCAAGGACTCAACAAAAGATTCTAGAGAAGGCATCTTCCAAATAGGAATATAATTTCTTCTTGAATGGAATGTAGAGACAAAGACCAAGTACTCCAAGCCAATCTTGCTCAACACTAACACCACAGGTTTCTCATCTTCCTCTCTAATCCACATTATTTGCATTACAATAGTAGTGCTTTGTACTTTGTAAAGAATTGTCACAATAGTTTTGAAAATGATGGGCTGTAGTGCAATGAGCTCATTCTCCAAAATATGCCCTCGAATCTTATCTTGTTTGTCAATCAAATATTTAATATTTTCCCAAGCTTCCTTTGGATTCCTTAGTCCCTTAAGTTGGAACAAAATATCATGGGAGATGTGAGTGCACATGAAGCCAATTTAAAAACTTATTTTTTTCAACATACTATTGGGGCTCAAATTCTCTACCCATTGTCATCCTAAACATGCCTAGTTTGCACAAGGAAACCTGCATATCTTCCCTCCAATCAATGTAATTGAAGGGTGTAAGGATTCTAGGTATGATAGGTGAAGAATTCTCAATCTTTATATATGTTGATCAGTCAATTCCTTAAGAAGCTACATATATACATGTAAAGAACACTACAAAACCAATTCAATTCGTAATCATATGTTAGTACAAGCCTTTCCACCTAGACGTGTGCACTTTATCAAAGTCCAGCACACCTAGATAGACTTCTCTAGACAGAATCCAGAGGGATAAATTCTATGATTCCAAGAATTATGTGGAAACTCAGTTGCTTCCGGTACACAATGGAGTTCGGACAAGGTTTGTTGCTAGCCTGAACAAGGCACTGATACCATGTTAAATTTGTGAACCATTGATCTATAGGAAAATATGAAAATTGTAGGAAGAGAATTATGCAGTGGAATAATCAAAGAGAATGTACACTGAACAAGAAATTCATACCACAAATTTCAGATAAATCGGACCAGAATTACTTAGATAATCACAACATTATTCTTCATTCATTAATCAATAATGCAATGATTATACAATAAATAGAATTTTAATGCCATGGATAGGATTCGAAACTACTAGCTCAAGCTTAATGAATAGCTAACTCAGTGTGTCTAAACCACTGCTGGAACTCACTAGTATAACTCAAGATATCTAAATAGGTTCACAATCAGTTAACTGATGAGATAGGTGCAAAAAAGGTGCCACTCTCCCTTCATGCATGCAAAATTGACACTAGGATAACTGAAAGTGATCTAACTGATAGTAACTGGAGGTTGTTGATGGCACTCAGAGTAGGCTCCTATAATGTAGGGATTGCTCCTAGAGGCACATAAACTCATGCATGCACATGCAGTAAGTGGTAGATGACCTCTAGGTGTGTGCCCCACACTCTAGTACATTAATAATTACCCCATAAGTTAGGCAAAATGACCAAATATACTATATTGGATAGAGGAGGATTAATTAATCCTAAAAATCATAAATTCATTTATAAAAATATATTTATTTATCTAATAAGATAAAATAAGTTGTTACCTTACAAGTGGTATCAGAGCAGTTTTTCTCTTGACCTGGGGAGAGAAGATGTTGAATTTTTATACATTGGGAATTGTTCCCCTTGGTAATTTTTTCCTAAGTCACTAGGAAAATGGGTCATGTCACATGGACTTTATATTAATGACTTGAGATGAGAATTAAATGCACTTTAGTGATTAAAATGTACAAGTAAAAATTTAAAAAGTGAGTGAATTAAATTTTAATTTGTGGAGAAAAGTGATTTTTTTAAGAACCCGTGTCAACCCCCCTCTTTATTTTGTTGGAATATTTTGTCAGACGCATATGATTTGTAATTCGTCCCATTAGTATGATGTATTATCCCACATTCATGGGGAGTAAGTAATAGTTGTTAAGTCATCTAGTTAATAGGTTGCATTATCCCACATTCATGTGGAGTAATAGTTGTTTAGATTAGACTTAGTATATAAGTATGTGTTGAGGCTAATGAAAGCATCGAAGAGTTATTTTGTATTGAGCTTGCTCAAAGGAGTTTTCCCCCTCGAAGTGGCCCGCGATCAATAAAATCTCTTTTGTGCTCCAATATTTTTGTTATATCGTGCATTTTGATTGTTCATTGCAGGAGGTCCTCCACATTTGGTATCAGAGCACTTTCTTGGGCTTGTTGGGTGGAATTTCAGGAAAAAAAAATTATCTGTCATGCTTCCTGGTGTTGTGAGCCTTACAGTTGTTCTTCTTCTTGCAGCAATATTATGCATCTAGATCAGGGATTAAACCCTATTTGCTTAATTGTGGGAAGTACTTGGGCATAGCCCTAAAACTCATTGTGAGGAGTACCATAGGAACCCCAAAGTAGCTGGCCATTGAGAGGACCTACCAAGCGAAAAGGGAAACGACCCCCACCAGATTGACTAGATTCCCATCCATGAGGAAAACCAAAGAGCTGTCGTGTTTGGCCAAGCGGTTAGCAGTTTTACTTGCGTCGTGAAGTGAGGGGTACTTCCCCAATACTCAAGCTTGAGACATCCTTGGTATCTGAGTGACTACCTTGAACCAATAGGAATCCAAATATACCTGGGGTCCATCTCTATTTATAGTTGATAACATGCAAAATTTCAGAATTGTCACGGTTTATTTACTCCATTTCCTGTTGATAAAACACAGCTTCTAGCACCGCCACAGATCAGTTCTTCAGCCATATATTCCTTTATTTAGCTCTGTTTCCCTTGAAATTTCACTTTCACCCCCGTAATACCATTCTGCATATTCCTTCATTGACGACCCTATCCCCAATTTTACTTCCTCAAGGTCGAAATTCCACATTTGTCAATTTTTAAGGTTTGTCATAATTTCTCTGATTCTCACTCATTTGCCTTCAAATTTTTCCAGGGTGTTCATTTTCCATTTATGCTTCATTGTCTCTCTCTGATAAATTTTCCAATTCCTTCATCCCAACTCTGAAATTCACATTTTCTGCTTCTTGTCCCTAAAAAAGTGTCCAAAACCCTATAAAACCCCAATTGCCCCCCCAATTTTTTCCCAAATCAAAAATATCCTTTTTTGTTTTTCTACCCATTACCTGAAAAACAAAAAAAAATTACTTATGGTTGTCACCCACGCCGAAGCAAATAAACAATTGGAAGAAGAACTTGCCACCATCAAGTCCAAACTTGAGGATCTAGATCAAAAATTTCTTGGCCTCCATCTTCAGCATTCACTCATGAACAACCACCACCATCCTGAGTCTTCTGCAGACATTGGGTTCTCATCGTCTAGCAACTTCCACGGGCCGAAGCTGGATTTTCCTCACTTCAATGGTGATGATCCGAGTGGATGGATTTATAGGGTAGAACAATATTTCAGTATGCATAACACTTTTGATGTCAATAAAGTCCCCCTTGCATCCTTTCATTTGGAACATGAAGCACTTCAATGGTTCCGTTGGTACATCAAGGCTCATGCCGAGCCAAACTGGACATATTTTTCCCAACTCCTCTTGCAGCGATTTGGCCCTAGTGATTTTGATGATTTCATAGGATCAATCACCAAACTTTGCCAAACTGGCACTGTGCAAGAGTATTAGACAGAATTTGAGAAACTAGCCAATCACACAGAGGTATTGCCTGATGCATTCTACATTAGTTGTTTTATCAGTGATCTGAAGGATGTAATACACTCTGAGGTTAAAATGTCCTGCCCCAACACAATGATGGAAGCCCTCAGGTTGGCTAAGCTAGCAAAGGACAAGATATGGGCTCAACAATGCTCCAAATCCATTCTTGCAACATTCAGACCTATGGTTCTCCAAAGAACCCAAAATCTGCCAACTCCTAGAACCACTCCTATCAAGCATTTGTCTGAAGCAGAGATGCGGGAACATCAGGAAAAAGGGCTTTGTTATAATTGTGACGAGAAATTCACCCGAGGACATAGATGTGTTGAGAAAAATCTCTATCTCTTGGATGTGGATTCTCCACCCGCACTTGAAATTTTTTATGATGCTCAGGATCCCACAGATTATGATGGTAGCATTCAACAACTTCCTGCTCCAGAGGACCAACCAGAGATATCTCTCCATGCCTTAGCTAGAGTCACCACCCCACAAACCATGCGGGTTAGAGGGTTCTTCAAAAAAACTCCCTCTTACAATACTCATTGATTCTAGTAGCACTTAGAACTTTATTGACCCAAGGATTTCCAAACAGGATGATTGTTTCATCCATCCTTGCTCCAGCTTCGAAGTCATGATTTCCAATGGGGGCACCTTACCTTGCAAAGGGAAGTGTTGTAATGTGCGCATATCTATGGGGGATTATAACTTGTGCTCTAACATGTTTGCCTTGCCCTTAGGTGGATGTGATGTGGTTTTGGGCGCTTAATGGATACGCACACTTGGACCCATTTTATGGGATTTTGCTTAACTTTGGATGCATTTTTTAATCAATGATACCAAACACACATTGTAGGGCTTACAACCAAGGTCTCTCAGCCTCATCAGTTCGCATCGCATGGAAAAACTTCTTAAGAAAAGTTCACATGGTGTCATCGCTCATCTCCATTTCATTCAGATGCAAACTTCAATAGTCTCAACTACTCCATTGGATCTCCAACAAATTTTGGATCGATATGCATGTGTGTTTGTTGAGCCAGTGGGATTGCCACCTTCCCAACCTGAGGACCATCGTATTCCGCTCCTTCCTGGAAGTGTCCCTCCCAACATCAGGCCCTATCGCTACCCATTTCACCACAAGATAGAAATTGAGATGCTTGTTCATGACTTACTGAAGCAAGGTATTATTCGCCCTAGCATTAGTTCCTTCTCTTCACCAGTCCTTCTAGTCCAAAAAAAAGATTGGTCATGGCACCTTTGCTTCGACTTTCGAGCACTTAATCACATCACAACCAAGTATAAGTTTCCCATTCCTGTTGTTGATGAGCTTCTGGATGAGCTCCATGGTGCTCAATTTTTCTCCAAGTTGGATCTTCGTTCTAGGTATCACCAAATTTGGGTCCATGCAGATGATATCCCTAAAACAGCTTTCCACACACATGATGGCCATTATGAATTTTTGGTCATGCCATTTGGCCTCACAAATGCCCCTTCCATGTTCCAGGCATTGATGAATAAAATATTTCGACCCTACTTATGAAACTTCATTCTGGTCTTCTTTGATGATATCCTCATCTATAGTAAACTGGGCTGAGCATCTCCAACATATGGATTTTGTACTGCAACTTTTCTACGATCATCATCTCTGTGCCAAACAATCTAAATGTGTTTTTGGGCAAAAGGAAGTAGAGTATCTTGGGCATATTGTTTCAGCACAAGGGGTTCGTGTCGATCCTGCCAAAATCGATGCCATGAAAAATTGGCCACCTCCTCAGACCTTGAAGAGCCTTCGTGGGATTTTGGGACTTACTGGCTACTACCGCAAGTTTATCAAGGATTATGGGAAGATTGCAGCTTCGTTAATAGCTCTACTAAAAAAGGATTCTTTTGCATGGACACCTCCTGCTGAGTGTGCATTTGAGAAACTGAAACAAGCTATGTGTACCACACATGTTCTAGCTATGCCTAATTTTTCCAAGCCCTTCACTATTGAGAGTGATGCTTGTGACAATGGACTTGGTGTTGTCCTCCTCCAAGAATAACATCCCATTGCATTCACTGGCAAATCCATGTCTGGTAAGAATTTATCCGCCTCTACATATGAGAAGGAGATGATGGCTATTTTGCATGTCATACAAAAGTGGTGCCCATACCTCACTGGGGAATCATTTCTGCATCAAGACTGATCACCAGAGTCTGAAATCTTTCCTAGATCAATGAATCTCATCCCCAACACAAAAAAAATGGGTTAGCAAACCCATGGGTTATGACTACGAGATCACTTATAAGGAGGGTAAGGACAATCTTGTGGTGGATGCTCTTTCCCGCACATTTGATGACCATGCTTCTCTTTCAGCTATTTCTATGCCTATTCCAAATTGGTTACAATTTGTTAAGCAAGGCTATGTCAATGACTCTTCCTTATCTCAAATCATCCAACAGTTGGCCAGTAATCCTTCTCTTGTACCACATTACTCTTGGGATGGTTCTTCTCTGAGATACAAGGGTCGCTTGGTGCTTCCCCAAAGCACAGATCTTCACCAGGCTGTCTTCTATGAACTCCATGCTTCTCCAGCAGCAGGGCACTTTGGGTTCCTCAAAATGTATGAGCGGGCACAAAGTAACTTCTTTTGGAAGGGAACAAAATGAGAAATTCAATAGATGGTTACTGAATGTGATACCTTCCAGCACCACAAGGGTGAAACTACACTCCTCCCTGGCTTGCTCAAACCCTTGCCCATCCCTACAAGGATTTGGATAGATATTTCGATGGATTTCATCGACGAGTTCCCTAAATATGGAGGGAATACCATAATCTTGGTTGTGGTTGATAGACTCTCCAAATATAGTCATTTTTGTTCTTTGATCCATCCATATATTGCCTCCTCAGTCGCACAAATTTTCATGGACCAGATATTCTATCTTCATGGCATCCCTTCTTCCATTGTCTTAGATCGCGACGCAACTTTCACAAGTCATTTTTGGACCGAACTCTTTCACCTCACTAGAACCAAACTGAAAATGAGTTCATGATATCACCCACAAACAGATGGTCAAACTGAAATCACCAACAAATGCTTGGAAACTTATCTTCATTGCTTCACCTCTGAACATCAACATCAATGGGAAAAGTGGCTCCCTCTCACTGAATGGTGGTACAATAATTCCTACCATCATTGCTTCTAAAATGACTCCATATGAAGCTGTTTATGGGAAGCCACCCCCAGTCCTCCTTCCATACACCCCCCATAATTCACCAGTTCAGGCAGTTGACATGGTTCTACAAAACCGTGATCAGATTCTCCACATTCTGCAAGAGAATCTTCACATGACAAGAAATCGCATGAAGTAGCAAGCCGATCAACACCGTTCTTAGCGCACCTTTCAAATCGGTGATATGGTTTTTCTTCGTTTACAGCCTTACAAAAAATCCTCCCTGAAACTCAAAGGGCATCAGAAGCTGGCTCCAAATTTCTATGGGCCGTATAAAGTTCTTCAGAATATTGGGTCTGTTGCTTATAAATTGGAACTTCCTCCTTCTTCTCGCATCCACCCAGTCTTTCATGTCTCTTGTCTTAAGAAAGTGATTGGAACCAACATCAGAGCATAAACTATTTTACCAGAGCTGGATACGGAAGGATCCATCATTTTGGAACCGGAGGCCATCCTCAATAAGCGCACTTGTCAACTTCACTCTCGAGCCATAACAGAGGTATTAATCCAGTGGCACGACATGCAACCAGAGGATGCTTCATGGGAACCGCTCCTTCAGATTCAGCCGCAGTTTCCACATCTAAAGCTTTGATGACAAAGCTTTTTCTAAGAGGGAGGGGATGTTAAGAACCCATTTCAACCCCCCTCTTTAATTTCTTGGTATATTTTGTCGAATGCATATGCTTTGTAAGTCTTCCCATTAGTATGATATATTATCCCACATTCATGGGGAGTAAGTAATAGTTGTTAAGTCATCCAAATAATAGGTTGAATTATCCCACATTCATGTGGATTAATAGTTGCTTAGATTAGACTTAGTATATAAGTATGTGTTGAGGCTAATGAAAGCATCGAAGAGTTATTTTTTATTGAGCTTTCTCAAAGGAGGTTTCCCCCTCGAAGGGGCCCGCTATCAATAGAATCTCTTTTGTTCTCCAATATTTCTATTATATCATGCAATTTGATTGTTCATTGCAGGAGGTTCTGCACATATTTTATCACAACCACTCATCTAATCTAATATGGGCCCCTTGCATTAGATGACCTTTCACTCACCCACCCATTTTTACCTAAAAGGCAATTTTCCATGTGAAGAGGAACAATGTTCATTTTTTAGAGAGTCGGTTTTCAGAGAATGAGAAAAACGCAAGAGCTGAATTTTTTTCCTATGGCACAAATTTTGAGGTGAAAGTACAGTAGCGAAGTGGGCATGAATTTGGAGTCAAAAATTTTGGGAATTTATTACAGCCATATAGTACAGTCTATATTGTACCTTTTTAGTTCGTAGAGGGCACGAATTTTGAGGCACTGAGGAGGGAACGAATTTCAAGGCATAAATTCTTTGCTTCAGCAAGAAGGATTTTTGACGCAATGACCGTATAGTACAATCAATACAGGTTGTCTATACAGAGTCCGTACAGTCCTATAGAAGCACACTTTTCGAGGAGGTTGTAGGAAAAATATTTTGGGTTTATTTTTCTCAAGTGGGCACAAATTTCAAGACTAATTTTAATCTTCTGGTTGAGATAAGTTGTGATTGAAAAATTATTATTTTTGTTGTACTATTGGAAAATAAATAAAGAATTTCTCTCTCACAGGTTTTCCCCTAAGGTTGGGGTTTTTCCTAGGTCATTTGACCAAAAATTCTTGAATCTAATTTTTTATGTGTGAATGTGTTTTTTAATTGGTGCTCATTAAAATTGTAAAAATTCTTCTTGTGTTTTAGTCAAAAATTGTTTATAAGAAATAACTTAATTTTCAACTAAGAGTAAATTGGGTTGGGAATTAAACAATGTTGAAAATGAAGGTTGAATTTGGGTTGGGAGCATGAGCAAAAATTTTACATAGTATCAGAGCCTTGTTAGAGGAGAGCAGAATTTTTACACAGTGAAAAATTTCATACCTTCAGTTAATTCTTCTGTCAGTGGGAAACACCTTGTAGAGAATTGAAATTTTACATTAAAATTGCAATAGGACTTAGGTTGGAGGATAGGCTTAATGGGGCTTGGAATTTTGTCCCATGGAAATCTAGACTAGTGATTATATTGGAGGAAAACGAATTATGGGATAAAGTGGTTAGCAATACAAAAACAAATCATATTGTTGTTCCTACTTCCACCAATGCACAAGCACGTTCTTCCTTCAACAAGAAGGACATTAATGCTAGAAGGATCAGTATATATGGAAATGAAAGATCATGTGATCCCACACATCTCTAGTAAAACCCGTGCCTTTTAGATGTGGGATGCTTTGACCATCTTGTTTCAAATGAGAATAGGAAAATGGTATTGAGAGAGAAATTGAAGAGTATCAAGATGATCAAAGCTGAGGGAGTGATTTCATATATTAATAGGATCTCACACGTGAGAGATGAGCTTGCAGTAGTGGGGGAGGTTGTTTCTAGTTCTGAGCTAGTGCGGAAAACTTTGAATGGGGTTGCAAAGCCTTGGGTTGTTTTTGTGGAGGCTGTAGTAGCCAGGGAAAACTTGCCTTCTTGGGACATATTTTAGGATGATTTTTTTCAAGAGAAGACCTGGAGAGGTCTTGTGCAAGGAAGCTTTTCTACTAGTAGGGAGGATGAGGAGAATGTGGCTTTGACTGCCAAGGAAAAGAAGTGTTATGATTATTAATCCTCCCTTGGTCAAATTCCTATTAGATTAATTATTGCCTAAATTAGGAACCTTAATTAAATATTTGGGTCCACTAGTACAATTGGGTCCACTTGGCCTAATGGGGCCACATGTACCAGTCATTGGAGTGTGGGGAACACTTGTAGAGGTTAACTTCCACTTACTGCATGTGCATGCATCAGTTTGGCCACCTCCTAGACCAAGCCCTACATTTTAGGAGCCACTGGGTGTCCCGGCACCAACCTACTTCAGTTAGTTGGAGTTAGTACTAGTCACTTTCAGTTATTTCTCAAACAGTTAGCTAGCACATGTCTTGCATGGATAATGCATGGATGCATGTGGAGTAGGCTCCTTTTCCCACCTAACACACTCAGTTGCACTGATTTAACTAACTACCACTGTTTGTTTGAGTTGGTTGGACATCTGGGAGTTGATTTTGGACTCCGATGTTGATTGGCAGACCATGAGTTAGAGATTAAATTAGATACAGTCATATCCACTCAGGAGATTTCAATTCATATCACATGCATTCGAATTCTTCCTATGTAAACTATTGTAAGACAGAATATTTTTATTGTGAATGATACTGTAAATTCCTGAGCAATTCTTGTCTTATTCCTGTGTGGTTTGTTTTGTTCAGTTTGTATCTTCATTATCCATCTATTTGCTGCAAACATTATTAGAATTATCTGCTTGAAGATCTAAATGAAATTCAAATTATAATATGGTATTATATCCTTCTCAGGCATGTTTCATGGTTGTTTCTCTCCATTGAACATCAGAAGCAGTTGGGTTTCCACAGAAGTCCCCTATGAAAATTTGCTAGCTCTGTAGTTATTCAGAGCAGCGGAGAGGGCATGACAGAACATGAAAACATGTTCATGTCGAGAGGAAATCCATGATTCTAACAGTTCATATGTTTTAGTGTGTTATTGCAGTGAAATTACAGGTGCTACGTAGTTTGTGTGAAGTTTTGCAGTCTTTCAGACAAAGAAATTATGAGTTCTCAATCTCCTACACCTCAGATCCTTACAACTTCCAATTATCTTGATTGGAGGGTGGATATGGATATAGCCTTGCACAAGCATGGCTACCTTGGGATAATTCAAGGATGGGAGACAGAGCCTCGTCAGCCAGTTGAAAAGAAAAAAAATTGAACCATTGTGATGAAGCATTCAAGTACTTATGTACTTATATATCCAGAGATATCCTCTTCCACCTAGAAGGCTTGAGGACTCCCAGAGAATCCTGGGAGAAGCTTGATAGCTTGTTTAACAAACAAGATGAGCTTTAGGGACACATTCTAGAGAATGAGTTGGTATCTTTACATCCCAGTAGTTTCGAGACTATTGAGCAATTCTTTACTAAATTCAAGTTTCTGGTACTTCAATGCAGACAGTGTGGAATAGAGCAGAAGGATGAGCATAATTTCCTTTCCATACTCAGCAAACTAGGCTCTGCGTATTCTATATTTATTTCCATATTTTATTCCAAGTGGGAAAGCTTTCCTGATTGGAAAATTCCTTCATTATATTCTTTTTCTGAGTTCTTAATCAAGGAGCAAGACAAGTTGATTTGAATGGGAGTCATCGAGACCTCCAAAGATCAATATTTCCTAGTTACTAACTCTTCCAAAGTGGAAGAAAAGGGGAAATCAAAGAAGAAGGAGCCAAAAGTAGCTGATTCGAAGCCTAGACTGAATCAACAAACTTTCAGAGGGGCCTCTGGCTCTAAGAAGAAGAAGTTTGAAAAGAAGTTATGTCCTTGTTGTGAAAAGAGGTAGCATCTTGAAGATCATTGTATGAGGAAAGAAATTGATGAAATGTCAGCTCTTCTCAAGCAGCATAACATTGCTTCCCCAAGAGCAAAGAAGCCCGATGAAGAACTAGAGACAAAAGATACCGAGAGGTGTCATTATTTGAAAGAAAAAATATCTTCATCCTCAGCATACATAATAGATTCTATAGATTCCAATAATAAGGTTTTTTCCAAATAATCCTTCTCTACTATTTCACTAACAAAGGGGCCTAACATTCACATTGGAGATGATTCCTAGATTCCAGCAGAAGGAAGGGGCTCAGTCAAAGCGAAGCATGGTAAGTTCAAGAATGTATTATATGTTCCCTCCCTTGCTACTAACCTATTGTCTATTTACCATATTACACATACAGGCTCTCCCAAGAGAGTTACATCGATTCAGAATCAGTTAAGATTACAGAAAAAGCCACTGGAAATATTGTAGCGAAAGGTATTGCAAATCACTTTACCAAATCTTATGAGTTCTCAAATGTTTTACCTGTTTCTCCTCCTACAGCTTTATTGTCTCGTGTTAACAGCACCAACAAGATTTGGCATGAGATATTTGGCCATCTCAATTTCAAATATCTGAAGCAGCTCCACAATAATAAAATGGTTGAAGGTTTTCCCTCCATCCAAACTTTCGATGGAGTATGTGCTAGTTTCTTGGTAGGTAAGCATCTAGAAAAAAAGTATGATGTTGGGAAAGAACATAGAGATTACTCTACACTTGATTTGATACACAATGATGTAGCAGGACCTATGCCAACAAACACCATTAATGGTTGCAGGTACTTCCTTACTTTTGTTGATGATTGTTCACGGTACTGTTGGATCTACTTCATGAAACAAAAATCAGAAGTTTTTGAGACTTTTAAAGTTTTTAAAGCTATGGTTGAGAACAGTTTAAATTATAAGATCAAGTCAATAAGATCTGATAAGGGAGGAGAATACATCAAAGGATATTTCCATAGTTTCTGTGAATCAAAGGGGATTCGAATGGAACACTCAGTTCCATACACACCACAGCAAAATGGTGTGGCTAAGAGGAAGAACAAATCACTGAAAGAGATGGCAACTTGCCTTCTCCATGCCAAGCATCTACCTCCTTCGCTTTGGGCTGAAGCAGTAAACTGTGCTTCATATTTGCATAGTAGGGTGTCCCACAAGTCAATGGTTGGGGTGACTCCATTCGAATCACTGCATGGGTATAATCCCACTGTCTCTCGTCTAATATTTTTTGGTTCCAAAGCTTGGGCTAGAATACCACTTGAGAAGAGGAAGGCCTTCCAAGCCCAAAGTAGTGAATGCATTCTGTTGGGATATGCAGAAGATGCAAAAGCTTACAAACTAATGGAGGTTTCTACTAGAATATGCTTCATTGAAAGAAGTGTCCAGTTCGAAGAAGATCAGCTGCATGATACTCCTCCAGCAACACAGGAAGGTATAAATATTTCTCCACCTATTTTTGATAATGATGATGATGTGCTACATGATTCAGATTCAGATGAAGAAGATCGCATCCAGGATGATCTTGTTATTGAGGCTGAATCTCAAGAGATTCTAGATCTAGATCCAGTACCTATTCCTAAACAGAAGCCTAAACCCAGATGGGCTCAAAATCTTATTGATGCAACTGGAAGAGGTGCTGGAGATCCAAAATACAGAAGAAGAACAAGGTCCCAGTATCAAAATGACAATGATGCACTATCTCTCACAGATTCTCTTTCTATATTATGTTGCATCAAAGTTCCAGGTCGGTGCTACTTGATGATGGTGAATGATTAGCTACATGGCCCACAGAAGCAAAAACTTGATCATTCCCTACCTTCACCATCTAGAAGAGACAAACAGAGTCATCAATTTAGAAGTACATTGAGAGGTCCACTTATGGACCATGCGGTTTCATAGAGCTGCAATTTTGTAGCCGTGCTTTTNGGGGGGCGGTCCCATGAGGTTTTCCCCAGTTTCCTCATTTGTATTAAGCATCATTTTTTATTATCTTTTAGATTGTGTTTGGGTGACTTATGGTCTTGTTACCAGGGCCCACAGTTGTCCAAGTTAGGATTCATGGGGATTGTTAGGATTATTAATCCTCCCTTGGTCAAATGTCTATTATATTAATTATTTCCTAACTTAGGAACCTTAATTAAATATTTGGGTCCACTAGTACAATTGGGCCCACTTGGCCTAATGGGGAAACATGTACCACTCACTTGAGTGTGGGGAATACTTCTAGAGGTTAACTGCCACTTACTGCATGTGCATGAATTAGTTTGGGCGCCTCCTAAACCAATCCCTACATTTTAGGAGCCACTAGGAGTCCTGAAACCAACCTACTTTAGTTAGTTGGATTTAGTACTAGTTACTTTCAGTTAGTTCTCAAACAATTAGCTAGCACATGTCTTGCATGGATAATGCATGGATGCATGTGGAGGAGCCTTTGCCCACCTAAAACTTAGTTGCACTGATTTAACTAGTTGCCATTGTTTGTTTGAGTTGGTTGGACATCTGGGAGTTGATTTTGGACTCCGATATTGATTGGGAGACAATGAGTTAGAGATTTAGTTAGATACAGTCATATCCACTTGGGAGATTCGAATTCATATCCCATGCATTCGAATTATTCTTATGTAAACTATTGTAATAGAGGATATTATTATTGTGAATGATACTATAAATTTTTTAGCAATACTTGTTCGATTCCTGTGTGGTTTGTTTTGTTCAATTTGTATCTCCATTCTCCATCTATTTGTTGCAAACATTATTAGAACTATCTTCTTGAAGATCTAAATGGCATTCAAACTCTAATAAGAAGAAGTTCAAGAAGGGTGGGGCTAAGCAGTAAGATGGAAAAAAGAATGATTTGATCACTGTAAAGTGTTTTTCTTGTCATATGCTTGGGCACTATGTTGGATAGTGCCCACAGAAGAAGAAGAAGAAGAAGCAGGAGACAGCAGCTTCAACATAGGTTGAGGAGTTTACAGCTAGATTTGAGAGAGAGTTTTCTCTCTGTACTGGGTATGTTGATAGAGAGAGAGCACCCATCATCACCAATACATATATTGACATTGAGAGGGACTATTCTTTGTTGAATGGCCATTCTTTAAGTGCCTCCACCACCAACATGTGGTATATTGATAGTGGAGCTTCAAGCCACATGACAGGTGCTCAAGAGATGCTCTCCGAGATTTCATAGGAAAGGATAGATGTGGAGGTCGTGTTGGGGGATGACACATTTTTCATAGCTATTAGGCATGGGACCATTATATTTCATAGATATTCCATGAGTCCCATGACTTTGAGGGACATATTTTTTGTACCTAGGATGAAGAAGAACTTGATATCAATTTCCATGATCAAGGATAGGGATATTGGGGTGTCTTTTTTGGATGGGAATTTGTGTGTATTCCTTGAAAATATAGGACCATATGCCTCTTACACCATTGGAGTCATATGTGGGAAGTTTTACAAGCTCTTATTTCATCCCCAGCATGCTTTGACACATAGTAGTGGTAGTGAACTTTGTGAGCTATGGCACAGGACGATGTCTCATCTGCGTCATCCAGCTTTGAGTATTTTGAGGTACATGATTACAGGGTTGCATGAGTTCAACACTGAGCATAGTAATGTATGTCAAGGGTGTGCTTTGGGAAAGTACACCAAAACTATTTTTACGAGTAGTGATAGCAAGTCAGCAGGAGTACTTGATTTGATACATTTGGATTCGTGTGGTCCTATTTCATCTGATTCTCTGATAGGTTTTAAGTGTTATGTGACATTCATCGATGACCATTCTAGGAAGACCTATATCTACTTCTTGTGGAGCAATAAATATGAGGAGGTCTTGTAAAGGCTCCAAGAGTTCAAATCTCTTGTGGAGAACCAAAATGGGAGGAGGATTCAGGAACTTAGATCAGATAATGGGGGGAGTATACCTCCAAGGATTTCGATGATTATTGCATACAGGAGGGAATTCGAAGATATTTGATAGTACCATACACCCCTAAGCATAATGGAGTGGTGGAAAGGAAGAACTGATCTATTGTTGGAGTAGAGAGAGCTATGTTACATGATCAATCACTTCCTTTATTTCTTTGGGAAGAGGCATGTATTACATTTGTATACCTTCAGAACAGGAGTCCCCATCATGCCTTGGGGAACAAGACTCTTAAGGAGATGTTCACAGGAAAGAAGCATGAGGTGAGTCATTTTTGTATATTTGGTTGCAAGACTTTTTCACATGTCCCTTCTAAGAAAATGACAAAGCTTGAGCCCATAGAAGAGAGGCATATTTGTGGGGTATGATGAGACTTCAAACGCCTTACGCATTTATCTTTCTACCCTGAGGAAGGTTGTTTTGAGGAGGTAAGTGATATTTGAGGAGGAGTGGACCTTCAGGAAGTCCAGAGAGTTAGTGCAGGGAGAGAAACAGGTTCCCACACCTCAGGTAGCTTCACAGGTACCTTCAGTACAAGTAACAGGTTCACATGTTTTTGGGGTTACTGAGCAAAGAGTATAGGCACAGGTTCATCGGGTTTAGTGGTTTAGCCAGCAAGTTCTTTGCAGACAGGTTTTGGTTCTCAGGTCACAAGTTCACCATACCAAGTTTTCGGATCATAGATTTCACTAGTTTTTGGTTCACCAGCTCTTGGTACACAGGATTATGGGCCTTCTACTTCTAGGAGTTCCTTGGATGATGAAAAACCAGTTTGGGAACAACCTTCAAGGAACAAGAAGCCTAAATGGATTTGGGAGACCCTAAAGGAAGCTAAGGAGTTTGAAATTCCCAAGGAGCCAATGAGGGCTATAGTGATGTGAGATAGGTTGGGTATGGAATTGGTTGCTAGTATTTGTGATTTAGATCCATCTACTTTTGAGGAGGCTTCTTAGCATCATGTTTGGAGAGATTCCATGATGGAAGAGGACCATTCCATCATGAAGAACCATGTTTGGGATATTATTCTGAGACCTGAGGGAAAGTCTGTGGTGACTTCTCGAGGGCTTTACAAGGTAAAGAATGTTGCAGATGGAAGTGTGGAGAAATACAAGGATCAATTTGTGGTGTAGGGGTTTTCACAGATAGAGGGAATTGATAATGATGAGACCTTTGCACTGGTTGTGTTATCTCCCAAAATAAATTTATTTTTCAATAAGTTCACCCACAAGATTTATTTTTTATAGGATGAATATTTCAAGTCATGTTATGAAATATTTTAAGGTGACTAACAAATTGAAGATCTCTGATATTTCGATATCTAACAAAATTGAAATTTTTACCTTTCTGTGGCTTAGGCGAGTTTTCTAACAGCTCATTAGCCATCAAAAAGCTTTGGTTTTGGCAGTTAACAGTTTAACGGGGGATCATGGTTAACCACCAAAATATGTCTCAATCGGTTATTTGTTAGAAGGACTTTCAGTGGCTTAGGCGAGACTTTCAAACAGCTCATTAGACACTGAAAAGCGTTGGTTTCGGCAGCTTAGCGAGCGATTGAAGGAGGGAATTAACCAATGAAAGCAAATGAAATGCATTGGGTAAAAAGTTAGTTTCGATGGCTTAGGATAAATTGTTGATGGTTCATTAGCCACCAAAAGGACATCCTTTTGGCAATTAAATGAGGAGATACAGAAAGGTTATAATCCGCCGAAAGCAAGTTTCACAAGACCATTCAGAAATAAAGTTTCGGTGGCTTGGGAAAACATGTCAGTGGTTCATTATCCACCAAAAGATCATCTTTTGGAAGCTATCAGACAAAATCCTAGGTTCCCTTAACCACCGAAAAGGACGAAAAAGGAAACAGTTAACTACCCATCAAATAAAAACTCGTCAGCACAGGAGAGATCATGATTAGGCACGATAAACCACCGAAAGGACAGGGAAATGACATCAAGGCATAAGTAAATGATTGAGCAGGTCATTATTTATCGGATGATGACCGATGTGATCCAAAACCCTTTTTTTCCCTCCATCTGTCCAACAAACTATAGAACATCTCCACTGAATATCAAGTTTGAATTAAAAATGATTGTTGGACAAGTGGTCTAGAAGATATCACCAAAGGCCATCATCATCTTACTCAAGCACTTCTCAAGCAGTTAAAACCCTGATAATCAGTTCCCTATCCTCCAGTACACTCCACCTTCGATTGCATGAATCCTCACCACTCAAAACCACCTCTGGAAGTCAGCCTGCTAACATCTTCCACATAAATTGAATTGAATTTTTACAGGCACTCAGGAGCAGATTCAGCAAATGAAGAAGGGAGGGCCTACTCTCAGGAAAGAATTAGGAGACATCAGCTACCTAAAGACACATCCAGAGGTCTACTGGTTCTTTAAAGAGGTAGGATGCTACAAATATTGTGAGAAAGTTCAAGGTTCACAATAGTAGGTGGCTGAGGCTTTTTCTCTCTCTTTTGATGGCTCCAAGGCACTCATAGGTAAGGATGAATTCATGGTGGATGAAACCCTAATTGTAGAGGTGACAGAACTCCCAAGGACTGGAGAAAAGTGTTTTAAAACCACCATTACAAAAGATGTGGATTTCAGATCTTATTTGAATCCTGAAGACAGAGGGGTGGTGTGGAAGAAAAGTGTTCCATCCACCTGGCTAGAAGAGAGGTGGCAGCAATTACTGAAGGCCATTGTGGTATATATAACTTGTGAAGGTAGATACAATAGGGACATGATTTATCATTTCAAACTAATGAACCATTTCACAGGAAAGAGCCCACTGAATTTACCTTTCTACTTATACAAAAGCCTCACAAAATTGGCACACCAGGTGAAGGCTCAGCCAACTAAGATTGTTGGAATATTGTCTCACCATGGCCTTATACAACTCCTTATCCAAGAATTGCTGAAGAGGAGAAATATGGCATGGACACATTTCTTGTTTTGGAATGGTTTTGAAACAGGCCTACAACCAGAAGAGAAGGGAAAGTCTCCTTTGAAGAAATCTAGCACCCCAAGGAGTGGAAAGAGGAAAAGAAGGGTTATCTCCCCAATAATAGCAGAGCAACCTCCTTCCTCTTCTAAAAGCAAGCAGGTTAAAAGAAACCTAGACTTCAGTGCAAAAAGCAAGGAAATCACAACACATAGTGGAAACATTTTGAACTTGCCCTACTCAGATTCAGAAGAAGAAAGGGAGGAAGGTGTTGACCTAGCAATGTAGGTTGTAGCAGGAAATGAAGAACTCCCATCACCTACACCAAAAGAGCAAGATGAACCAGTAGAAAAAGCTTCCTCTAGAAAGCCTAGGGCATAGAGAGTAAATCCGTTGCTGAGACAAGTGTATGAGATGGAAATTTTATAAAGAGAAATAAAGAAAAATAATGCTATATTGACCAAGAGGAATAAGCAGTTGCACAATTATTTCCTAGAGATGACAGCAAGGTATATCTTGCTAAAAAGAAGAAACCTAAGATACATGAAGGACAACACTAGGCTATACAAAATGATCAGGATTATGAGGCCACAGGTGAAGAATACCAGACCAAACCCTAGCATTCATCTTACACTGGAAACCCTAGCTGAAGCAGTAGTAAGCCTTTAGAATCCAAAATCAAGCCAGGCTGCTGCTAACCTTCCAAACATTGAGCATGCTTGTTGTACATGAATAAACACCTTATAACCGAAGGTATGGGGTTACCAACATACTCATGAAACTTGCAGGCAATCGACTCTAGAGTACAAAAAAGGAAATAGGAGGATAGAAAAGACTCACCCGATATACTACGGTTGATCCTAGCTTTGTCCTCATTCACTCTGCTTCTCCTCCAAATCCTTTAAGGATGCTTCTCCTTCACCTGTCAAGAGAAAATCCTCCAAATACAAGATGATACATGTATATAAACAGGTTAGATAAATCATATACAGAGTGCTTAATCATAAGAATTCATCAAACCATGATACATGAAAGACATTCAAGACACATATGGAAGAAGGATTCTCTTTATTAACAATAATGAATGAGTTTAGATTACAACCCAACGCCTGAGACAAGGACTCCTCTGCAACCAAAGGATTATGATTTCACTGCTCCAAAGACTTCTGAATAGAATCCACCAACATAACTTTGCTCTCCAAGTGTATATGATTAATACCCTCCCCAAGGCCTTTATTTATACTTGGTAAAATAAGGCAGTTTTGAAGGTCGAGGAGGTTGAGACAGTTAAGGTGATTAAGGTTAAGGGCTTAACAAATCTCAAATAATTGCGAGTTATTATTTTTAATGTCAAAGGAAGGTGTACATGGGTATTAATACTGGCAACTTGTGTATGACACGTAAGTTGCTCTAAGGGGAACCCGCGTACAAATATGTACGTGAGATGTAATTACCGATACTCGCATACAACACGCGAGTTGCATATATAAAGAGTCATGTACAGGACTTGACATATCTTAAGGTAAAATAACCAACTGGATGGATGATAAATGTAATTCATAATATTCCCATCTATAATTTTTTAGGCAAACTTCAATCCATAAATGTCCTTTTGTGTGCCAACATGAGGGATGTTGGCACTCGGATGGAGAAGTGCCATTCAGGTGGATAACAGATGCCCCTAATGTGTGAGGTCAGAGGGAAGCGATGGCCGAAATACATTATAATCTTTATCTTTGGAGAACTTAGAAATCCAATGGAGCAGAGGTAGTACCTGAAACAAATACATACTAATGTCATATACAAAGTCATATCTGAGGATGCTATGTTCAATTTACTGGAACACTAGCTCCTTTACAATTATTGAGTACATCATATGATACGGGTATGAAACCACATATATTCCAAAGGTGGATCAAAGCTACAATATACAATAATGATGAGTCTTCAAAGATCTGGAAGCTGTATACATGAATAGAATATAAGCTTGCGCAACTTAGTCCATAGGTGTGGAACTAAGGTCTTCATAAATGATCCCAAAGAACCAGTACAATCCAAGCCATGTGAATAAAGGTAAGCTAAAGTTGAACATGGAAAGGATTCAATAGTTTGTCAATCAATAGGTGATAATCGACAACTAAAGCAAAGGAATTCATCAATGATGAAAGTGAATCCTGAGGTACTATCGTCAAAACTCTAGGTCTTCGTCAACAGGAAGTACTGAAATGGAACCATGTTGTGATAAGGAAGGCAATAGATCCTCCAACGGATCACAAGAGTGACTAGGAACTGGGCAAAAGAATGGAGACACAATAGATAACAGATATAACAATGATGGGATTAGGATAGAGATCAAACATTGGGTGAAATCCTTGAACAATGAGCACGACACAGAGATGACCCAAGGCAGCTTATAACTTATAGATAGAACAACTAGACTTATCTGGCATGTAGGAGTCATGATCAGATTCCCCAGGTATAACGGACAAGAGGAGGAGTAGGAAACTCGAAGTAATAGCTGAAGAGAAAAGTGATCACTGAGACATGGGTATCGAAAAAAACAAAGAGTGCTATGTTCAAGGAGGACATGCTACCACTACTGAAAACAAGAGAAACTTCTTCCTTACCTTCCCTGTTAAATTTTAACGAGTCCAAGAAAGTCAACTTGGATCCTTCTTTATTTTGTAACAAACTTGAAGAGAAGAGAAAATAATGCTTGATAGTGTCACTAATTCATGGATTTAATGAGCCTGAACTAGTACATGCTCAGTGGGTGTTTTCACATTTAGAGAGTCTGAAAACTCCAAAGAATACTCTAGGGGGGGTCCTTTTTCGTCCAATTTAGTCTCCTGAGGCCAAAAAGTATAAAACATACCACAGAAGAACTCTCTTAACTTTCGTAGAAGAAAATGTGAACCTTTTTTGTACTAAGTCAGGGAGGTCTGAAAAAGGTTAAATTACCACCTACCCAATGCCCCTTCCAAAACAGCATTAAATAGCTTGAGTTTTACGAGTGTGAAGGAAAGCAAGATCACTTAGAAAGATCCATTTGATTACGAGAAATGGGGCTTACAACAATAAACTCGTTGCTTTGTTCTTAAGTGTTTAATGAGCATGACAAGGACATAAAGTACAATCGGAATCTTTTTCATGTTTAGGTCCAGAGCATGAAAAAGAGAAAACTAAGCTCAAACCAGGCATTCTTTTTCCGTAAATTTAGTCCCTCAGGTCCAGAAAAGTGATAAACCTATGCCTGAGAATACTCTTCTCAATTCAAAATAGAAAAGAGAGCGATCCTTTCTCATATTATTCCGCATGGTCCGAGAAAGAGATAACCTACCACCAATGCGGATGCCCATTCACATATTCTTAACGAGCTTGAATGGACAAGTTAACTTGGCAGTCAAGTCTATTTTGAAGGAGTCAGACCTGGGCCTAAAGAAACTCCATAAGGGCGGGGAGTCTTGTAAAGGGATAGCTTGTAAAAAAAGATTCAAAGGAAGCTCTATTTGGCGTGAAAAATAGCTAAAAGGATACCCATATACCTGAAACAGTTGTGGCATGAGTACCAAAGAATAACATAGGCTTGGAAGAAGCATACTCATGAAAAAGGGTCCTATCCATGGAAGAATGATGGTAAAAATAGGGAACTAATAGTTTATGATACCATAGTCCGTGGCAAAATGTTGACTGCTAAGGTTAATGTGGATTGAATAAAGATGCCAAAAATGTATTGGAAATGACAAAACCACCCTATTAGAGAAACAACACTTTGTAATGGTGAAAAACCTGTTCCAAAGAAAAAAAGAAATATGGTATTAGTTGAATGAATTTTCAAACTATAGGAAAAAACCCACTTAGAGAAATAAAAAATTTATAAATAGTTGAAAATCAAAACAAAACTCACCATTTGGAATTTTGAGCCATAAAAAGCAAGTTTTTCCCTCTACCTTTGTTCGATCATTGTGGACACTCTAATCGACGAAATCTAATTTCGCAAGTTACAGGTAAGCCTAAACCCCGAGCTCTTCATTTTGATCCTAGCAATTGTTAATTTTGAGTCCTAATTTCATGTTTAAAAACATCCTGAAACATGTCATAGCGTGTACGCGGGTTCACAGCGTGAAGACTCACGTACACACGTTCTGTATGCGAGTTGCCTATATAGACAGTCGTGTACAATACGCAACATGTCTAACTAGACAGTCGCGTGTACTACGTGAAGGATAAAAAACTAAATATAGTCAAAAAAAATTGAAATTTTATATGAAATTACTGAATCAAATTACTTGTTTTTCTAGGTGTGAAGATGGTGCTGGAATGGAGGGAACGGGAACATGAAATAATGGACCAAGAAGCACTCCAAAGTGCGCCCACTATACATGCATTGTGAACAAGTGGGCTTTTAAAGTTCTTTTGTACGTCACCCATGCGGGCCAATGTCCACCTACTTGAGTTCATGATAAACTATTGGGATCACAATTTGGGGATGTTTAACCTACAGGGTGATACCTTGGAGATTACTACTGAGGACATGTATTTCATTACCGGTCTGTCATGACGAGTAGCACCAGTCAACTTAGAGGGCACCGGCAAGGGCGGTGACCCTTTAAGTGTCCAGAACTACATAGATGTGTTTTGCACACCAGGTACCTAGAAGAGAGGGGTCCCTATTGTACATATCTGTGACTTGACTCTACAGGTACTTGCGAGCACTATCGTGAGGATATCAAGATCCTCTTCATTACATTTGGCTACATGGAACCAAATGAGGCTGGCAATGGATTGTTTTCATGGTGCTCTCTATGATTGATGTTCAGGAGTTGTTCCTATCATGAAAAGACAACTGTCAAATTGCAAGAGAGGAAGGCGAAAAAACTTTGGTTATGCAAGCATATTGGTTGCCTTCTTCGAGAGAGAGTACCAGGGTTGAGCCCCGCCATACCTCTACCAGTCTGATCTCCACGTCAGCCAAGGCTAAGCAGATGGGGAGACATCTTCCTCCGTCAAGGAGGAGGAGACACAGTGCATAGTGTATACAATGATGATTTCTATATCTGGTGGGAACGATAGCTACCGGAACTAGAGCAGTTTCCATATGCCGGCATGGACTTTCGAGGTGACCCAGACCTTGTCCTCCCTCCAGGAGGAGCATGGGGAGAGCTAGGTAAAAAAAAATTTAATTTTTATCATTTTTAAAAATTTTATGTATTTTTTAAAATGATAAATATATACATATGTACAATTCTTAATCCTAAAATGTGTCAAAATGCAGATATTGGACTGGTCTGCCCTGAAGGGCACCCACGCATGTTTGTTCATCCTGTCATAGGCGAAGATCCAGGACTGATCAGGGTTCTAGAGGGGAAGTTGGCCAGGCTGACCCAAATATTTCCTACCTTGCGGATAGAGCATATCCCAACTGCCATGCAGGAGTTCATTGTTGGAGTTCCACCGGTCTAGTTACGTCTTTTTAGGCGAGTGGTCAGAGCGGTGCTTATATACATAGAGGCTGTGGAGGCTGCTAAATCCGAAGAGGCTAAGGAAGCCAGAGTACAAAGGGACCATGGGGACCAAGGTGGTCCAAGTGACCATGGTGGTCCTGCATAGATCTAGGACATTTTGACGGACTACGATCCACATTTTTGTATATTTTTGTATACTATACCATTATGACGGGATATGAGGATTAGACTTGACCTATCTATGGACAGATATTTTACATATATATATATATATATATATATATATATATATATATTGTTGTTGTTGTCGGTTTATTTACAAATATTTTTATATATGTGCTGTACATCTTTATAAAATGTGTGTTAGATGCCAGTCTAAAATGTAATTAGCATATGCATCAGTCAATGAATTCTGACTTCGTGGAATATGATTGAATGTAATAACTTCAAAATTTCTTTCCAATAACCGAATTTGAATGAACTGATGTAATAGAATAGGGTTTCGTACCTGATAAGCTCTATTGAGCTGGGAGACCACCAGCTGAGAGTCAAGATGGACCTCAAGCTGGGTGATACCACGTGACAAAGCATCCCATAGGAGCTCAATTATAGCTCTATACTCAGCAACATTATTAGAAGCAGGACCTAAACAAGCGCCTCCTGTGGAAACTAGTTGTCCTGAGGGAGAGTAAATGACCCATACTGCTGAAGCTAGGTTACAAGTGTGACGATTGGCACCATCATCGAACCCTATATACCTTTCAGAAGACATCTGCAACAACCAACAGATAGTATAAAAAACAAAACCGACAACCTAATCTACATAAAAATACATACAATAAAAGTACAAGAAAAAGTGCTAAGCCTAAGCATAGTAATTTTTCAGGTAGAGCCCATTTCTAGGCTCAGGTAGCTTGTTCCCATCAAAATCAACTAACTCAGATGTGCCCTTCTTCAAAACTTTTGATACGACATAAGGTCCTAACCACATGGCCTTGAATTTTCCTACCTCGAGAGGTTCTTTGTCTTGGTCCCAAAGCAAGACAAGTTCCCCCTCAGAGAAAACCTGAGGTTTGACCGATTTATCATATTGAGTTTTGACCCTATTTTTATGAGCTTGATTAGCAGTCAGCGCATCTCTACATTGTTCATCAAGGTGTTCTAAATGTACCAGAAGTTCCTCAAGCTCAGTCGTATCAGGTAACACATGAATGGATATTTTTAGAGACGGGATTTCACACTCAATTGGAGTAACTGCTTCCACTCCATGAACGAGTTGGAAAGGGGAAAAACCCGTAGCAGTTTCTACATTAGTTCGGTAGGCCCAAAGAGCAGGATATACCATGATGTGCCAGTTAGAACAGGCTGCATCAATTGTACGTTTAAGGATAGTTTTTAAAGTTTTGTTGACAGCCTCAACCTGACCATTTTCTTGCGGATAGTACGAAGATGAATGTTCTTGTCTGAATCCGAGCATAGTGGTCAGTTTCGTCATCATGTTATTTTGAAAATGACTGCGATGGTCAGTGACAATCACTTTGGGTATGCCAAACCGTGCTATAATCTGATTGAATACAAAGAAAGTTGATGTCTCCCCGTCGATTTTAAAAGTAGGCATTGCCTCTGCCCATTTCGTAAAATAGTCAACAACGACAATGATGTATTTATGCCCCCTAGCCAAGGATGGGTTGCATGTCACGTAATCAATCCCCCATTTCATGAAGGGGCCTACCGAGACAACAGGAAATAATGGAGCAGGATGTGACCACATTTTCCTAGTGTAAAGCTGACATGGATGACAGTGCTTCACTGCTTCCACACAATCTTTAAAGATCGTGGGCCAAAAATAACTGGAACGTAGTATCTTCTAGGCTGTTGCTAACCCAGATAAATGACCCCCACATGCTCCACTATGGGAATCATTCATGACAATATTTGTTTCCTCGTGGGTAAGGCAACGACGCAAAATGTAATCTACCCCTCGTCGATATAATGTATCTCCTATAATGAGGTAGTTCTTGGCATGAAGGCATAATTTACGTCGTTCCTCCCTTGAGGAAGCTGTAGGATACTTCAAAGTCTGTAGATATATAAGAATATCTCCATACCAAGGATCAGAGGTGGATATCAAGAAGATGTGCTCATCTGGGAATGAGTCATCTTCAACGGCTACATCTTCTTCAGTAGGAAATTCTGCTATAAGTTCAGCAAAAACTAAGGACTTCTTAGACTTAGCGGACTGAAAATCCAAGTCAAACTCTTGAAGAATGACTATCCATTTATTGAATTTTCCCCAACAATCCGTCGAGATAAACGTATTGAAACAGATTCACATTTGCCACTACTGTTGTGGTCCTCAGAAAAATGTAGTGACGTAACCTCTGAACAGCATAAACAGCTACTAAGGCTAATTTCTCAATGTGGGAGTATTTAAGTTTAGGTCCGGCCAAAGCACGGCTAAGATAATAAACGACATGCTCTACAAGCTTATCGTCCTCCTAGACTAGTACTACCCCAATGGTTGACTCTGACGCGGCCAGATATAATATAAAATCCCTAGAATAGTCTGGCGGGCGCAACAAGGGTGACGACAACAAAGCTTTTTTCAATGCCTCGAACGTAAGTTGTGTGGTTTCATCCCATACAAATGGGGTGTCCTGTTTGAGAGGGTGCACGAAAACCTTAGTAATCTTGGCATAGTTTACAATAAAACGTCGAAGAAAATTAGACTTTCCTTGCAGGCTTTGAAGTTTCCTGATAGAACGAGGAGGAGGCAGATTCACAATAGCCTCAACTTTCAATGGATCCACCTAGATGCCTCTACTAGAGACAATGAACCCGAGCAATCTTCCTGACTCGACACAGAATACACACTTGTGGGGATTCAAGCATATTTTATAATGTTTGCATCTCTCAAATATCAACCGTAAATGAGTTGGATGTTGAATCCTCTTACGAGAATGTGCAGGCGGATCATCAAGGTATGGTTCGAAAATGGATTTAATATCATGGAAGGAAAATTTCATAGGTCATTGAAAGGTTGCCCCAAGCTTCTTCAATCCAAAGGGCATTTTCTTGTACGCAAAGGTACCCCAAGGACAAATGAAAGCGGTTTTATGTTGGTCTTCTGGTTTTATTTGAATTTGATTGTATCTGGAGAAACCATCCACAAACGAGAACACCTCACTTCCCGCACAAGCATCTATAATCTGGTCTATAAAGGGTGTGGGATAGTTGTCCTTAGGATAGGCTTTATTCAAGTCTCTAAAGTTCGTACAAACGCGGATAGTCCCTTGCTTCTTATCAACAGGAACAGGGTTGGATACCCATTCCATCAAAGTGATGGGATAGTTAAAACCAGCCTTCAACAGCTTTTCAACTTCAGCCTTCACAGCCACCGCTTTGCGCGGGTTAACGGGTCTTAACTTTTGTCGAACCGGCTTGGCATCAAGATATGTTCGGATTTCGTGTTCAACAATCGATGGATCTATGTCTGGCATCTCCTCATATGACCAAGCAAAGACATCGTGAAATTCCTTAAACAGGACAGTATAGATGGAAATCTCTTCAGGAGAGCAATTTGCACCTATATATATGTTTTCCACGACATTAGGGTTTACAGAGATGTTAATAGGTATAGTGGCGGAAATATTTTCCATATTCCCATCGGCAAACATTACTTCCATAGGAAAGAGATTGATAGGTATATCAACATCTTCGGACAGTCTCAAATGAAACTCTTGATTTTCTATTATGCTTAGTTCTGGAAGAAAATAGGATCGATGATGAAGATCCTCACAAATCTTACCATGTCCACTCATGGCTTCCAGAATGGCTTCATCAGAAGGTAAAACCATGTCTAAACAATCTATAGAGTGCAAAGAGTTTTATTCCCATGCGGACAAATAGACTTCTTCCAAATCTTTTGAGACTGTTAGAGGATCTAGAATGGGATCAACAGTGGTTTGAGTGATAGCTTGATAAGCTACCTCCACTGCTGATAAGGGCACGTCTGGTTTGTGGGGGGATGGGAGAACCCAAGGATCAGTCCTATCAACAACCATAGCTATGGACCTCCCCACACTAGTAGAACCAATATAATTAACCAGGGTTGGAAGATCGAATGTGCCTATCAGTGATGTATACATTCCAGCCCCCAAGCTCTGTGCAGCAGGTTTGACCTGATCAACCAATGGCACAGCAGACTCATTGGACTCTAAATGACCTTTTCGAGTAAAATCAAGTTGGTCAATAGTAACCAACTTTCCCTCATGTGGAAAAACCACTACACGAAATACGACCGACACAATAGCGGACATCGCATAAGTCCAGTTTCTTCCCAGAAGCAGAATATAGTCCAAAGGAGCATCAATCACTTCTACCTCAATAGACACTGCTTTGCCTGCCAACTTAATTTCAAAATCCAGTAGGATACCATGTGGATGGAAGGACCTTCCATCAAAAGCAGTAAGCAGAGTGTTTGGCAGGACCAGCTCTGGGGATCTGAGAGCTTTCCAACAGGTCAAGGACATAACACATGTAGAAACACCCTCATCAACAACTGCCCTTCCAATGGTCTTTCCACCATGGATGACATCTATTGATAAGGCTACATGGTAAGGTAGGCAAATTTTAACATCAGACAAATGAAATTTCGCCATGAGACTCGATGAGTCTATGCTGCCTAAAGCTGCTAAGAGGGCATCCCGCTGGGCAGGACAACTCTGTAACACCTCTAAAGCTGACATTGCACATGGGGTTTGAGCTAAATATTCAACCATGGAGTAGTTTGAAGTAGCCCTAGCATTAGGGTTATGCAAGGTCTTCTTGAAGACACCTTTCGGTATCTTTGACATAGTTTCAACAGGTTTCTCTATCGTGAGAGGGTTAGAAGTTTCACCTATAGCTTTACCCTTCTCAGAAGTCTCTTTCTCATAATTTGTATTCCTCATCTGCAACAAAGTCAAAGATCGAACCATGTTGTTATAGTTTGGGTCAGGGGCATTTTGAATTCCCCCTGCTACGTTAGAAGCTGAAGCAGAGTTCTATCCTTAGGGAAAAGGATCCTTCAGGATAGCCGGTTGTTGAGCTTTAAGCAGCTTCTGGGCTTGATCCATAAGGGGACAAAGGTGAGTAAGGTGGTCCTCATGGCACAACTTACATAGGAACTTGGCCTTCTTCTTTTCTTTCTTGCCCCCATCAGCATTGTTTGCGGGACTTTGCTTGTTTTGGTTTCCCTCTCCTTTCTTTCCTCTCTTTTTCTTCCCACCAGGCTACTGATTGCCCTTCTGAGAGGTTTGTGCAAAAACGTTTGCACTCTGGGGGGAGGGGGTAGCCTTTTTTTCCTATGCCATAGACTGCTTGACAGACAACTGATGAAGTTGCTTATCCAAATACTCTACGGTGGGAGAGTTAACAGACCCAACCACACCGTCGACATGGGGTCCAGGCTTAGGCTTCTCCACATCGTGCATAGGCCTCGATGCCTCAGGGATAATCTCATACAAGATACCAGATTGTGAATAAATCAAATCCAATTACTGGGATCTGTGTTGGGCTATAGGGCAGACCCAGGTTTTATACCATTAACTTCGCACCAACAAAAGACCCACAGTGTTAGCCCTTTCGGCAACAACCTGCGAAAAGGTTGCAGTCTCACCCGAAACAGCTATGGGATGTCACAGAATCAGGTTCTGCAAGCAGAAGAGGGATATTACTATACCTTTAGCTTCTAACCAATGATAATCATAAAATACAGAGCTTAGATAGTTACTTATTTAGCTTCGCGGTTAGATAAACAAACAGTGCCTTGCTTAACCCTTTACTGGGAATTCACAGCGAAGTTAGTATTTTGCAGTGATCTTACTTATCAGTTATATATTTATTAATGCATAAAAGAACATAACAACAACACAACAAAACCACAACACAATATATAACGTGGTTCACCCCCAGTTTAGGGGTTACGTCCACATAACTGTGTTTTATTCAACTCTTTACAAAAACCACAGTTCTGATCTACGCACTCAGTTGCAGATCCCTTCAAGTTCTCAAAGCCATGCACACAGCTGTAGGCCTCTATGCACACAGCTGCAGATCTTCTTAATCACCCAAAAACCCTCTGCGCACATAGCTGCAGAGGTCATCCACGCACACAGTTGGGACTTAACCTTTCTTACAAACAAGCCTTATCCTCGCATCAATTCATCTTACATCAAAAGCCTAAACTGACTTCTTTACAAGAGTGCTTATTTATAGTGCACTTATTACAAAACCATGGGCACCCCGAACCCTAAACCCTGGACTTAAACCATGGGTTTATTACAAAAAGAAGGTTTTTACTCAACCTCGACACCCCTAAGACTATTTTGAGTTGCAACTCTGCTTACAAACTTCCACAAAAACCGCGGAGTTACCAAAATTAGGGACCGTTAAGATGCACGCCCCAACAGGCCCCTAAGACTCACCAGTGTCCCGTCCCGGGACACTCTGCTGCTTTTCTGGTGGTAGAATCTTGTTCGTGAAGACACAAAATGGCTTGCTACAGCTGCATCATCGTCCCTTCTGCTACTGCTACCACGGTTGCGGCTTGCTTGATCCTTTATCCTTTCATCCTTAGTAGAATACAACCATCTCTTATGTTGTTGTCTACCTCCATCATATTTATGGTGGTCATGGGGGTCATTAGGCCTTCGATCAGCGACCCCATCCTTCGAACTGCCTCCCATTCATGTCCTGGCGAACATTTGACCATCCACAACTTTGGGTCCTTAACAGGTAGTGCCCCTATGTTTGCATGCCACTGTAATTTTGCATAAGACAAACAGCATGCCTCCATTCTTCGGGATCCTCTTGAGTTTTTCTTGAGGGGTTCTGCCTTTCTTCGTTCCACTTAGAGTGAACTTCTGCCTTAAATTTCTTTCTGGTTGATCGTATCTGCATTGGCTTCTTGTTCCTTCCAATCAGGTTGGTATTCTGCTATTTCTTGATCATCAAATACTTTAGTATGGATCAACTTAACAGTTGTGTCCAAAGTAGGAGAAACCTCATTAATAGAAAATTTCAATACAAAACTATCAACAAGACTATCCCAACTTACAGTACCGTGGTGAAGCTCGACCTCCGCATACCAGTTCTTTGCTATAGGTTCCAGGGTGTGCACAAACCTATGTACCCATTATTCATGAGGTACATGCTTCCATGCTTCGTAGCATTGCTCCAAATGTCCCTGAGGACTGGTCATACCATTAAACCTGCTTCGCACCTCCTGAGGTTGGTCCCTGAATCTTAGGCAAAGGGACTTCTAGCACGCTTCCCAACTATGAATGTACTTTTTGTGACCATTCCACCATCTGGCTACTGTGGCTCTGAATGCTAAATCCAGAGTCTCCATTTTCTATGAGTCTGGTACCTGCTCTGAGAACTGCACAATAAATTCTTCTGGGTCTGTCGAACCATCAAAAAAAGCTACGGTTCTTGTCTGTGAACTAAGCCATCTGAGGGACTTGGTAATTCTTACACATCAATGTCCATGTAGCTCATACAGTCTATTCTGCCAATTCTCTAGGCCGTCATCTGAATCTGTCATGCAGGAGCTGTCACACTACCAATCCATGATACCTTCGGCAGTAGGATCAACATAATCTTCTTCCTTCACTGTGATATTGTAGATATGGTCCAAAACATCCTGGTATTCATCTCTTACTGGCTCCGTGTATCTCTCTCCTTGAGAAGGATCCAATGGGACTATGACTCTCAGTCCTTTCCCTTCGAAAGTCATCTGCCTCTTCTTCAGGTTGATTACTGCATCATTATCTATTGCCCATTCAATGACTAGCAGTGCTGGATAGGGGTGGTTGTCATCAATTATTTCAATTACCTCAAAGTCTGCTAAGGTACTGACTCCATCAATATCTACTGATACACTAGGCAGTCTTCCTAGGGGCACAATCTTCTGCTGATTGGCTAATCTCAACTGTATAGGGAACCATTCCAAAGTAGGTTATCCCATTTGTTCCCATGTCTGCCTAGTTAAGACATTTACTTCTGATCCTAGGTCCAAGATGACATCATTCATGTCATATTCTCCTATCTGAGCATTCAATCTCATTTCCCTACCAGTTCTTCTAACTCTATGAACAGTTTTTTTCTTACCAAAACTTCGCTGAGGTTCGCAAGAAGCAATAACTTTCTGCAACTCATTTAAAGCATTCTGATTTCTCAAGAGCTTCATACAACTCTTTAAAAAGGAGGACAGTGTACTTAATTTATCCGTTGAAGCTTCTTGCGGCTACGACTGCTGCTGAGGTTGTTGCGCAGGTGTTTCTGATGTGTTGGGGTCAGCAAAGTCTCTCTTGGCTTCCATAAATGTCTCTTTTTCTCTTTCGACATCAAATGCTGGGATTTTTTCTGGGGCCTTACGAACCCAAGCCTCGGTAGGCTGTTTCTCCTTGTTCTGCACTTCTGTCGTAGCTCCACTCCTAGTAACAACATTAATGGCTGGGATAGGTCATTGCTCCATAGCAATCAGCTGAATATTCTGAGTAGGGCCACTATTTCTTTCTTGAATCTTCGCGATCAGCTGTGGGCATTGCTCAATCACATGGTCGACAGCTCTGCAATATCGACATGTCGTAGTTGGGTTCTAATAGTCTCTAGCTAGATGTCCTTCCTGGTTACAGTTATAGCACACAACCTGGCCTCGTCCCCTGCCAGCCTTACCACCACGACCACAACCTCCAAAAGTTTCACGACCTGATGTATACCACAGTAACCATATCCATCATTTCATTGGCCATCGTTTTGTACCCGATAAGCATCATAAGTGCGTTCTCTCATGAGGTCAAAGCTATGACACTCTTCTTAGTTGTGTCCCACTGACTTACAGAACTTACAATAAGGGTTCTTAGGGACTTGCACATACCTCTGCAGAAGATAGCAGTCTTCAGGTCGATGCTGGCCAGTTCTCCTACAGATCTCACAATATAGAACACTACGGTTGAACGGGTTTGGTGCACCGGAATTCAGGAAATTTCTTACCGCAGGGCACTGTTCCTTGTCATGACCCTCTGTCGGACATCGTGTACACCAAACCTCTTCGTGACTAGCTTTCCCTTTTTTCATATCGCGAAGCTCCAGAGCCATCGCTGTCAACTGCGCTTGTATTTGAGTGATACCAAAATTATCTTTGACAGGGGTTGTTTCAAGCTTCATAGCGATTTCCAAAGCCTCCTGCTGATCCGCAACCTTCTGTTGCATGAGTGGAGTCCTAATGTGCGGTAACAAAGCTGCAATGAACCATTCCTTATGTTGCGTTGGTCCAATAGTGAAACTAACTTGGTCTAGCAGAACTTTGAACCTCTGATCAAAGTTCCACACTGATTCTCCTCCCCTCTGCTAGATTTCCTTTAGCTCAGTGATACACTGCGACTTTGATTTAGGCTTCTTAAATTTCTTTATCATTATTGCTTTTATATCAGCCAAGACATGGTTCTGAGTACTAGAAAACGTCATGAACTAGGTCAAGGCGCAGTCTCTAAAAGAAGTAACCAACTGCGCTCTTCTTGTATCTTGACCCGTAATGTTCTTAGCAGTCCACACTGCTTCGCATAAGAACCAGAACTGTTCTGGATCCTCTGATCCAGTTCCTTTGAAAACAGGGAACTTAATGTCGTCATTCATATGGGCCATCGCGGATCTAGGGGGGGGAGGGGGACTGGTAGTAGGCGGGGGGGAACTTACTGGGGTAGACTTACCTGCGACAGGAATACTCAGGCTAGGGTTACTTTCAGACTGCAATGGGTTCTCAGGGATAATAGGTCTTTGCTGCGGGGTTACTGGAGGGTTTCCATCATAAGGGTTTTCTTTAGGCTCTGAGGCTGCTAGACTTACGGGGTTAGACTCGGTATTTTGACCTAGGGTATAGGACTCAAAATTTCTCTTGTACCTTTTGCCACTTCGCAGCAACCCACTTTGGTCGTTAAAGGTACTTTCACTTGCAAATATAGGTTAGTAATACTAAATCTAACAGTCTGATTCAATGAGCAATATACCTTTTTCAGCCAATAGCATTTTAATTCTCAAACTAAATGAATGCAAGTACTTACCCCTTGGTCCTTTGAAGAACTGTCGTTCGGCTTCGCTGAAGGACGTACTTGTGTCAATGGCGAACTCTGTCACAAATGCTTCAAGGGTTCGTGTTGTCTAGAAATCAATAGCGTGGGATATCTCGTTGTTCACCATTTTCAATATATTAATTCTTGTGGGGATCCAATCAGGAAACTGACCTTCTTGGAAGTTCGTCATTCTCTCTGTTAACCTGCATAACCATTGGTGAAACTCTATGTGGATACTACCAAAGAAAATTTCATAAACATCAGAAAAAATGTACCTTTGTAAAAAATCGTTTGAACTGCGACATGGATCTTTGTTCTCTTGTACAGCAAAGTTTAGATAAGTCTCTTCAATCCAATCACCGATTTCTTTCACTGAGGGTCTCCAAAACATAGCCCTCGAGGTACGACGTAAACCCCTCTTGAGTAGATACTGAATTCAACCGGCAACGGAACCAATTTGTTGTGCTATAGAGCAGAACTGATTTTTATACCATTAACTTCGCACCAACAAAAGACCCACAGTGTTGGCCCTTTCGGCAGCAACCCGCGAACAGGTTGCAGTCTCACCCAAAACAGCTATGGGATGCCGCAGAATCAGGTTTCTGCAAGCAGAAGAGGGATATTACTGTACCTTTAGCTTCTAACCAATGATAATCATAAAATACAGAGCTTAGATAGTTACTTATTTAGCTTCGCAGTTAGATAAACAAACAGTGCCTTGCTTAACCCTTTACTGGGAATTCACAGCGAAGTTAGTATTTTGCAGTGATCTTACTTATCAGTTATATATTTATTAATGCATAAAAAAACATAACAACAACACAATAGAACCACAACACAAGATATAACGTGGTTCACCCCCAGTTTATGGGTTACGTCCACAGAATTGTGTTTTATTCAACTCTTTACAAAAACCACAGTTATGATCTGCGCACACAGCTGCAGATCTTCTTAATCACCCAAAAACCCTCTATGCACATAGCTATAGAGGTCATCCACGCACACAACTGGGACTTAACCTTTCTTACAAACAAGCCTTATCCTCACATCAATTCATCTTACATCAAAAGCCTAAACTTACTTCTTTACAAGAGTGCTTATTTATAGTGCACTTATTACAAAACCATGGGCTTAAACCATGGGCACCCCGAACCCTAAACCTTGTACTTAAACCATGGGTTTATTACAAAAAGAAGGTTTTTACTCAACCCCGACACCCCTAAGACTATTTTGAGTCGCAACTCCGCTTACAAACTTCCACAAAAACCACGGAGTTACCAAAATTAGGGACTGTTAATATGCACACCCCAACACCCTGAGGATGGCTTCTTCTTCATTCGTCACTCCAGAGGTGGATATGTCCTTAGATATGTAGGGCAATAGGGATTTAAGGAACCACTCTAAAAGGAACTCAGGAGGAATAGTGGCTTTTATAAGGCTCTTTTGCCTCCTCCACTCTTGGATGTGATCCGAGATGTCGGTAGCCTTATTCTGCCTAAAGGTGGATAACAAGTTCGTTCCGAAATCATATTGGACCGGAAGCTAAAAGTGGCTAAGAAATGCACTAGCCAAGTCCCAGAAACTACTGAAAGCAACATAAGGCAATTCAATATACCATTTTTCTGTTGTACTTATCAAGGTCCTCTAGAACAGCCTCAACCTAACTGAATCTTCATTCAGTGAATTTGAGGAACACCATAAATGGAATGTGGTGGCATGAGCCCCAGGATCTTCACCAACTTTTCCCTCGAATTTAGGGATGTCCGATGGCAATTTGGTGGGAACAAGTGGCCACGACGGGTCATGCCTCACTGGTTCATTCATCAATTTTGACAAATATGGCAAGTTCAAGGTTGCCAGGAATGAAATTTTGGGTCAAACCGGGGCACTAAATGTGCCAACCTAGGGATTAGAGGGACCTGCCCCTGAATGCCCATAGGTAAAAGTGGGGTTGCCCCCTGCCACCAATTGCGAAGTGGGTATATTACTCTAAAACAAATTCCATCCATAAGCCACTGGATTGTGTGTGGGAGGTGCAATATAAGAGGTTCGGGACGTCCCAATTGAAACTGGGGTCTGAAAGATAGGAGCCGGTATCCCTCCGCTAAATAACGAAAAGTGAGAGCTCGTAAACAAAACCGAAATTGGGGTTTGAAAATTTTTCCCATAAGAGGTATTGTTCCCAAACTACACTCCTACATATGAAGGTGATGGGCCTACGTATGGAGTGGATGGGGGAATATGCCCCCCATTCCAAGGAAATCCTTGGACAAACGCCGAGGATCCTACCGGACCGCTCTGGGTAGTATATGGAAAGGAATAATGAATAGTAGGTATACTGGGGATCCTAGTAACCGTATCACCAGAAGTACCCGCTAGGTTTGAGTGAACCGGCGGTTGAACCACCCGGCTCACTGGAGTCAAAGGTGTACAAGGTATACTAGATCTAGGGGAACTTACCGGGGGAGGTAGTACCCCTTCAACCGAAACGGCTAAGGTGAACACAAAAGAGCTTTCTTCCATGGAAGACATAGTCCTACCCACAGGGACACCTAACATAGGTGAATCAAAAGGTCTAACTTGAACGATCACAGGATCGTTTAAATCAGTCAAGGGGGTGTTAAAATTCCTTGCAAACTCGTCAGTCTACAAGTCTTCCATCTCAGCTGTATCAAGATCAAAATGGTTAGCTATCAGTTATGGTTCATCAAGAACTTCACTTATTCCTACCGGTTCAAATGAACCGTCCGTGTCCAATCTCCGCCTTTGGGGTAGAGGTGGAGGTTCCAATGTGACGAGAGGAGGAAGGTTTCACAACCTTCTTGACCTTCTAATAGGTTGGTCCTCCACGATTGAAAATTTGACAAATCAAACCCTAAGGCCAACTAAACACAGGAAAAACCACAGAGCACACACTATAAAAAATCCTAAAGCCTCAAACAATCAATCAAGGGTGAAAGATGTACTTTCCCAAAGAAAGCTGATGAACGATGACTTGGTGTCCTTGAAGTGGTTCTTAGGCACAAGTGGAGGAATCACCCACCACCCTCCTACACTTACAACAAGGGTTACCTTCCAAGCCCATCCAAGGTGAACCAGAAATAGCCTTCCGATTTACCTAGGTATGAACACTAAATGTCAAGAGACTAAAGGCTACCTTAGCTATACCAACAGTCTGGGGGGACAGTCGCAATCCTGACTTGTACGCATGGGCAGGGTAGTTGAGCCCGAAACTCTGTCTAGGACAGAATTCCTAGATGTGTAAAAGTCCTTATTTATGTTTTGACAAGGAATCAGAGGGTTATCTCCTCAGTCCAATGCCTCCACGCGGCCTCGTGCTTGACTCCCTTTTGAGAGGAGATTCCCATATACAATTGATAAACTCAAGGATTTACCTAAAGAAAGGTCCACTACATCTGAATTTTAAAACTTATGGGAAGTTTACACTTCCTATCCCACAAGTCTAGCCTAAGCTAGTAGGTGAAAGGCCCCTAAAAATAAAAATTACTAGTAAATTTTAATTATTGCGTTCATTTTAAAGGGCTTTTTCTTACTCAGAAGGAAATGGAGTGATGAACTATGGTGTTTTTGACTCGATAAGAAATAATAAAAAAAGTAAAGGTGTATTTTTCCAAAGCAAATTACCACTATTAAAGCAAACTTCTTCTTTTTTGTAAATATATATTGATGAACAAATGCAAGCGATAAAGAGAAACTAAGACTATGTTTTTGGTAGTTTTTGAGATTATATTTTTTTAAACTGAAATGAAAACTACTTATGCAAAAGAAAATACAAAAGCTTGACAATGTTTTTCTTTTCACTTTTTAAAAAATGCTCAAACTCTACCATGCACTTAAAATGCACTAAACTTGAGTATACTTGGATCCAATCAACTGTATAAAATAAACAAACTAGAGTAAACAGGTCTAAAGAACCAGGAATCAACCAACAAAGGGAGACCAGGAACCCTAGCTTGGGTGTACACAATGACAAAAGATCACTGTAAAATCCTAAAGATAAGTGACAAACCAACCATTATCAAAAGATAGACTGGAAAAAACAACGCCCAAGACCCTGATCACTGATCCAGATAGAGACACTTCAACCTATAACCCAAACAGGCCAATCTACTTCAGCATGCAAACAGAAGACAATCCAAACAAAAGAAACCCAAGGGCTTTACGAAAAAGCACAAAGTGTGGTCACCAAAGTCTTCAGACTAACAGCACATTGTCCATAAAGAAAGCCAACTAACAAATAGGAATTACACAAAGACAGGGACAAGCAAACCCTAGCCTAAAAAATCCCTATTTCCAGGCTTGTACGCGACTGTGTAGAAGGGAAACTTGCGTACTGTACGCGACTGTCCAAGAGAACAACCCACATATGCAGGCCTCTGTACGCAACTGTGTAGTAGAGAAACCCGCGTACAGGTGCAAAATTTTTCTCAAAAAATAAGAAAAATCCATAAGACTTTCAAACACTATGATAAGGATGAACCAGGATAAAACACCACACACAAACTTCAAGCCAAAGACTGGTCAGGGGTGACAGAAACAACCTACAGTAGTCTAGGCTCCCCAGTGGAGTCGCCAGTTCTGTTGTACAGGAATAAACACCTTATAACCAAAGGTCTGGGGTTACCAACATACTCATGAAACTTGCAGGAAATTGACTCTAGAGTATAGAAAAGGAAATAGGAGGATAGAAAAGACTCACCTAATATACTACGGTTGATCCTAGCTTTGTCCTCTTCCACTCTGCTTCTCCTCCAAAGCCTTCAAGGATGCTTCTCCTTCACCTGTCAAGAGAAAATCCTCCAAATACAAGATGATACATGTATATAAACAGGTTAGATAAATCATATGCAGAGTGCTTAATCATAAGAATTCATCAAACCATGATATATGAAAGACATTCAAGACACATATGGAAGAAGGATTCTCTTTATTAACAATAATGAATGAGTTCAGATTACAACCCAACGCCTGAGACAAGGACTCTTCTGCAACCAAAGAATTCTAAGTTCTACTACTTCAAAGACTTCTGAATAGACTCCACCAGCATAACTTTGCTCTCCAAGTGTATATGATTAATACCCTCCCCAAGGACCTTATTTATACTTGGTAAAATAAGGCAGTTTCGAAGGTTGAGGAGGTTGAGACAGTTAAGGTGATTAAGGTTAAGGGCTTAACAAATCTCAAATAATCACGAGTTATTATTTTTAATGTCAAAGGAAGGTGTACGCGGGTATTAATACTGGAAACTCGCGTATGACACGCAAGTTTCTCTAAGGGGAACCCACGTACAAATCTGTACGCGAGATGTAATTATCGATACTCGCGTACAACATGCAAGTTGCATATATAAAGAGTCGCGTACAGGACTTGACATATCTTAAGGTAAAATAACCAACTGGATGGATGATAAATGTAATTCATAATATGCCCATCTATAATGTTTTAGGCAAACTTCAATCCATAAATGTCCTTTTGTGTGCCTACATGAGGGATGTCGGCACTCAAACGGAGAAGTGCCATTCAGGTGGATAACAATGTTGAATAAAAGTCAGAAGATAAGCAACAGAACTTATAGGCATAATTTTGGAGCTGCTTAAAAATTTTGCAAAAATAGGGCTTTCGATGGCTTAGACCGATGCTGAAGTGGTTCATTAGCCACCAAAAGTAGTGCTTTCGGCAGCTAACAGACCTGACATTTTGATCCCTTAACCACCGAAAGAAAAAAGAGGCGCGGGATCAAATTTTTGCACAAAGGACCGGTTTTGGGTGAACATAACTATCTCAAGGATGAAGTTTAAAGATCAAAGGCACTGAAGAACAACATCAGGGAAAGGATGCTCTAGTTTTGCAGTTACATAAAAGAAGAAAGGGTCACAAACACTAACTGTCTAGAAAACAGTGACTTATCTAGCAAAGGACCAATTGCAGTTTATTCCCATTACTCACTTCAATCATCAAAAGGTTTCAAATAGTGAAAGAGTTTTACAGTTAGATAGGCTACTAGTTAAATTTGGGTTTTTAACCTAATTCTACAAAAACAATTATTATGTCTATTTTTAGTAAATCAAATCCAATTTTTCAAGATCTGGATATTTGTGTAAAAGCTATAAAGCCTAAGACTTGTGTTATTGAAAGGGTTCAATTTCAGGGACCTGTAGACCATTACTATTATCAAACTTCTCATATTGCTCATGACCTAATATAAGCTCTTTTGCTATCATATGTTTAGCTTCAATTTCTTGTCTATTCTGTGCTTATGCTTGAATGTGTTGTTCAGGTTTATTCATATTATTTGATGTATGATAGTTGTCATCCTATCTGCATGTTGATGATTTGAATTACAAGCACCATCCTTGTTATGATTAGCCATTTATATATAATTGTCTTATGTATGAAACTGCCAGCATGATAAGTTCTCCATCCTTTCACCCTATTATCAAATCTATGAACTGTGGTAGTTAGAATCCTTATCTTTGATTGAGTTTCATGCATGCTTTGAGAGTGTGAGGTTCTATAGGTCACCTGACTTGATCCACTTAGAAAACCATAAAAACATTTAAGTTACCAGGCATCCTCGAGCTGCAACCTAGAGGAGTTTCCTGGAGAGATAACCAATTGGTGCCATTGTCGGGGACAGGAGACGAAAGCTCAGCTTCCATGGGAGACGGCATAGATCTTGCTTTGATGATAGACAAAGTTTGGACATTATTCTAGTTTTAATCATCTATCTAGCGACTCCATTGAAACAAGGTGGCTTCAAGAAGACCAAGTACCAGAGAAAACCCTCAAGGGCCACCAGCAACACTTGTTTCAGATCCAGAAGAGATTCTCAGAAGATCTAGGGCTTCACTAAGGTAGACCAGCAGTGCTACAAAGGAAGCTACATCAGGTATTTCAAGAGATATTCCTGCTATTATTTCTTCTATTGAAACATTTGATTCTTAGGAATTTATAAATACATGGGAAAATTTTAGGGTTTGGGTATCTTCAATCACTACTGTTTGTGAATATCCAATCCTTGGTGACTCCCCTGGGATAAACTTACCACCTACACTCTTTCAGCTACCACCCACATCAGTAGTATATTCTTCCACCCTTTCCATACCCATTTCCAACATGGCTATCCCTCTGACCAAAATAGAAAGGATCCTAGTAGCTAGGTCTGCCCCTCAGAATTTACCTAACCCTCTCTTAGCCATGCCCACTAGAGACTATCTCAAATACATGCCTAAATTTACAGGAGAGGGAGATTTCACAGCTGAAGAACATCTAAAAGCATTCTACAGTTATGCTAAGAACATAAATATAGAACAAGAAGATGTGTTGAATAGGTTTTTTCTGCAAAGCCTATATGGTCAGGCTAGGAAATGGTTCAAAGAACTGCCTGCTGGATCAGTAGATGGCATTGAAGCCCTAGATGACATCTTTCTAAAGCATTGGGGAGAGAGGAGAGACCACCTCTATTATATCACTGAGTTTAGCAACTTGAAAAGGGAGAATGGGGAGTCTGTCTCCAACTTCACCAAGAGGTTTAACAATATGTTTAGCAAGATCCCCACTGAGATCAATCCCACTGATACCTCGGCCAGAATCACCTATGCAAATGCCTTTGACTTTGATTTCTGCCTGCTTCTCAAAGAGAGGAGATATGCCTCCCTATAACTCATGTAGGATTCTACCTTAGAGGTAGAATCTAACATTGTATCATCCCAGAAGATCAAAGGAAAGATAGATAGGAAGAAGCAGCCCACATATCCTCTTAGGGCTTCTTCATCAGAGAACAAAATTGACAAAATGGCCAAACTATTGGATAATTTGACTGTTGAAATGTCAAATCTAAAAGATTGAGGGCAGATACCTGTGAGGGGTGAAGGGCCAAGTGATTTTGTTCCCCAAAACCCTAATTTTGTCCCTAACAGAAGAGGAAACCCCCTAGTCCAGATCCTTAGAAGGGAGAGGAATCAGGTTGAAGATCAGAGAATCAGAGCTCCTTTTCAGAATGTTGTACTAGAGGAAGAACCAAATTTCATTAATGAAGAAGGAGAGGCTGAAGACAACATCACCTGCATGGAGGATGAAGTTGACTATTATTTTTTGATACATGCAAAATATGAGGAAGCCCTAATCGATGAGCAGATCAGTGAAGAAGCAGTATATCAGGCAGATGATCAAGGAGGTTATAATCTGAGGTCTAGGCTGATTGCTCCCTAAGAAGAATGTTGTTCCTGCAAAGTAGCCTACTGGTCCAACTAAAAAGGTTATCGTTCCACCAAAGAAGATGGTTGTCATTCCCAGCAGCTGCAGAAGTCGGTACATTCATCAACCTCTGATCCTATCCAACTCAAAGCTCCATTACAAGAGGTAAGGTTTCCTGATAAACTGCATTATTCTTTCAATCTTGAGTCAGATATTCAGAAATTGAAGATCCCTTCCCCATTAATAGAGCTAATGAAAAATGATGCATTCAAATATTCAATACTGAAGTCCCTTCAATCGAAGATACATATAGACACTGACTTTGTCAATCTGTAAGATGATAAACCTATTGTAACCCTAGGCCCTATGATTGAAGAGCTAAATGATTATTTCCCATCTTTCTACATATCTTTGAATATCCATGATAAAGTCCTTCATAACTATTTGCTGGACTCAGGAGCTTCCCATAACCTAATGCCAAAAGCTGTGATGGATGAGCTTGGCCTCAGCATTACAAAACCCTACCATGATTTGTTCTCCTTTGACTCCAGAAAGGTCAAGTGCTTGGGCCTCATCAAAGACCTCGTTGTAAACCTATCTCGGCTACTCTCAAAAAGCATAGTGATGGATATTGTAGTGACTGATATCCCTCCTAAATTTGGTCTCTTACTATCTCGATCATGGAGTAAAAGGCTTGGTGGTACCCTTCAAATGGACCTTACATATGCTACAATCCCAATGTTTGGATGGGAAACCAAGAGGCTTTATAGAGAGAATCATCTTGCCTACATCATAAGCAATGAAAAGAATTCAGTGAACCACCCCATGTATGCAGTAGACACATATTTTGGGTCATGCATTCTGCAAATAGATGATTCTTAGCAAATACCAGTCCATATTACTAAGCCCATCTATCAGTAACCTAAAGAAGTGACCACATCAGTCTGGAACATGTATTTTGATGGGGCTAGCACTCAAGCCTCAGCAGGTGTAGGTGTAGTGTTGATATCTCCATCCAAAGAGACTATTCGTCTATCTTATAAGCTTGATTTTAAAACCACTAACAATATAGTAGAATATGAAGCCTTGTTGTTAGGAGTGAAAGCTGCCAAGGAAATGGGGATCTTGTGCATGAAAATCTTTGGAGATGCAGACCTGATTATACATCAGTTCAACAACACCTTTCAAGCAAAGAATGTCAAGCTGAAGGCTTACAGGGATGAGGTATGGAAACTCAAAGACTCCTTCATGTTTTTTGAACTGTCATATATACCTAGGGCTATGAATCACTTGGTTGATTCCCTTGCTGTCTCTACAAGTCTTTTTGTTCCCCCTTTACCTCCTAGTCTCAGCTATGATATTCAATTCAAGTACAGACCTTCCCTACCAGATAATGTGAAATTTTGGAAGGTGTTTGAGACTGATGATGAGCTTAGTAAATTCCTCCAGGTAGTAGATGAATTCTTTGATATGCATATAGATCAAGAAAACCTAAACATGGAAGAATCCCAGCAGCTCAAGTTGAAAGATAAAGTAGCTTATCAGAATATTGTTCAATTACCCAACAATTATATACCTCGGGGTATAGTGCCCTTGGAAGAGCTATTTGATCATAATGATATCCCCCTCAAGCCTACCAAAAAGGAGCAATACCCTAATATCCAAGAGAAAAACATAGGTAGCCAAATTCATCCAGAACATATAAATCTGTCCACTGAGTTGACTATTGATTAGAGGTCCAACTTTTGTGGCTTGATAAAAGAATTTGCTGATATATTTGTCTAGGAGTACAGTGACTTGAAAACCTATGAAACCAATATCATTCAACACATGATTCCCCTGGAGAAGGACACCATCCCTTTCAAACAGAAGCTGAGATCCATCAGTCCTCTCCTACTACCTATAATTGAAAAATAAATCCATAAGCTCCTCAAAGCCAAAATCATAATTCCCCACAGGTATTCCAAATGGATTGCAAACTTAGTAGTAGTAAGGAAGAAGAACGGGGAGATTAGGTTATGTGTGGATTTCATAAATATGAACAAGTGCTCCAAAAAAGACAACTATCCACTACCCAAGATGGAACACCTGTTGCAAAGAGTCTTAGGGGCTAGTATTATGTCATTTCTAGATGGTTTCTCTGGATACAACCAAGTTGTTGTGCACCCTGATGACCAAGAGAAGACTAATTTTACCACTCCCTGGGGCACTTTCATGTATGCCAAAATGCCATTTGGATTGATGAATACTGGGGCCACTTTCCAAAGAGCCATGGACCTAGATTTTGTAGTATTGAAAGACAAATTTGTGCTTATATACCTGGATGACCTCGCTGTTTACTCTCACAGCCATCATGAACATTTGCAGTACTTGAGGAGGGTGTTCCTGAAGTGTAGGAAATTTGGGATATCACTCAACCCTAAGAAGTCCCAATTTGCACTCAGTGAGGGGAAACTCCTAGGTCACATAGTCTCAGCTGAAGGTGTGAAGATTGATCATGTTAGGGTTGAGGAAATCCAGAAGTTGTCCATACCTAGGTCAAAGAGGGATATTCGGTCCTTTCTAGGTAAGATATTTTTTGTCAGGAGGTTCATCCCTAACTTTTTTGAGTTGTAAAAACACATAACATCTATGTTGCAAAAGGATGCAGAAATCAAATGAACTGACCAAGCAAGAATCTCTTTTGAAGATATAAAGAAGGCTATCATGGAAGCTCCCACTCTGATTATTCCGGGCTATACCAAGGGTTTCTACAGTTTCTCCTTTGCATCCTATGACACAGTGGTAGCTGTACTATTACAAAAAGATGATGAAGGTCTTAATCTCCCAATTGCATTTTTCAGTAAGACATTGAGGGATGTTGAACTGAAGTATGATCCCATTGAGAAGCAGGCTTATGCTCTCATCAAGTCATTGAAAACTTTTAGGATTTACATTCTACATGCAAAAGTCCTTTTCTATGTCCCTTCAGCTGCTGTAAAGGATGTGTTGACTCAGCCTGACATTGATGGAAAGAGACCTAAATGGATTTCCAAGATTATTGAGTTTGACATAGAGGTGAATCCCACCAAGCTAGTGAAAGGCCAAGCTCTGGACAAACTCATGGCTAAAGAAAATTGTGAAATTTTGGGAATAAATTTCACTTGTGTAAATTCAGAAAATTTACAAACTGAAGTAGCAGTAGAAGTAGTTCAGGATCAGAATGACATTAAACAAATAGCTGACAACTTGTCCTCATGTGAGTGGTACTCAGGTATTATTCATTTCCTACCAAAATTAGAAGTTCCTCTTGGTCTCACTCAAAATCAAGCACGAGCCCTTAAACTGAAGTCTGTTAAATTTTGTGTAATTGATAAACTGTTGTATTGGAAAGATCTGTCTAGTATTTTGTTGAGATGTCTAGATAAAGAAGAATCAGTTCAAGTCATGCATCACTTTCATTCAAGCACATGTGGAGGCCATCATTACTGGAACACCACAGCTCACAAGATTCTGAGGGTTGGGTACTATTGGCCTTTCCTTTTTCTTGATGTGTGTACCTTTGTGAGTGTTAACAACCCTACCTAGCGAAGGTTCGAAAAGATCATAGTGAAGAAAGGGTAATGGTCGTTTATAATACTTTGGTTAAAATTTTATGGTATGAAAGTATGGCAAGAGGAGAAAACAATGAGTTATCAAAAGATCTAACGGTGCGAAGCGAAAAGATGGAGATCAACAGCCTGTATTGTCTTCGCTCTCCACAAGATGTAAGAAGGATAAGTACGTGTGAGCATTTGATGTAATATATGGATCAACGGCCGTCGATCCACTTGATGAGATCTACAGTCTGTGTAAACTTTGCCTTACGAACCTGCACGTTGGTTAAAACAAAGGAGCCCGACAGAATGGAGTACATGTCACTTGATCTAACAGCGGGGAAATAAAGGTGAATTACATCGATGATCATGGATGAATCCGCAACGGGAACTTGCACGTTTGATAAGACGAGGACGCTCAGCGAAACTAGGTACGTGTCGCTTGATCCGATGGATGAAAAATAAAGGTGAAATGGATCAACGGTCAATGATGGATCCATAGCGGGAAGTCTCGTGATAGTTGGAAGTAAAGGGTGGTAGCAGAATATAAACTGTTGTACACGTGGTCGATCGTGGTGCATTCCAGAGGCAAAAGTGGTTTGGTGGAAACCTCCAACGGGAGCCTCCAGAGTGGGGTCCTATAAAATTATGGTTGACTTGTTCGGTGATTATTTTATTGGCGTCAGACGATTGAAAAATACCTGCGTGCTCATCAACCTTCAACTGCCAATTTCGAACCCACGCAGCCACAGTAACAGGTAAGGCTCAAACGCCCATAATTCGTCCATCTAATTACCATTATCAACTGAGTTGCGGACCAAGAAAAGGAATTACAAGGGTCTGGTCGTATTTTAGATGACCGAGAAGACTATCTGGTTGATAGGGACCGAAGGGTGTGTGACCCTTTCCTGTCCATAGGAAGTGTATCAGTCAGTAAAGAGAGGTTGTGGCAGTATAACTCATAGGGAAATGATGTGTTAAATGTCTGTAAATCCTTTTTATATTATTTTGTTGTCGAACAAACTCTGCAATTTCCCGAGTTCACAGAGTGGTGCGTGGTTAATTATTCCCCTTCTCAAAGAATCATTGTAAGCCAGTCTACATCCTGAATACTCTGTAAAATTAATGCCAAAGTCATCCATGAAAACCTCAACTTGCCTGACAGTTACCCTGACAGCCGTGAACCTATAAATGAGTCGATTCTTGTCGAATTGTACAAAAGTTATGGAACCGAATTCCGTTGCAAATTCCTATCCAGCATTTTGAAAGAGGGTCAGTCGTTAGATGGTCTCTTCCCACCTTACCATGTTCATATTTTCAAAAATGAAGTTCAATTAGTGGTATCCCTGGTCTGTCAAATCCTGGGTCTTGACGATGATTGTCATGTAAATGAAGTCATCCTTGGTTTTTTGTTAAAAATAAGTTCATTAGGATATGAGTCTCAGTCAGTTCCTATATTCAGTCTAGATGAGTACTTGGTAGAAGCAATCCATCTTCAATTAAGTGAATTCCCAAAGGTCAGGTTCTTTAAATTTCAAATTTACTTGTTGAACATGTTGTTGTGTTCAAACGTCACTGAATTACAGTTTTTGAGTACCGTCTTCTCTTCTGATTTGCCCAAGCAAATCAGCATGTTTGAATTTACCAATTCAATCATGTCATAAATATATAAAATTTTGTTTGATGAAATGTTGCCCCGTGTGTTAGAAGATATGAAATGCCCGATGCAGTCCTCGCCTGAGGATCGAGTTGGAGACTGGTTCCTGCACAAAGATTCCACTGTTTTGAGGATATATGGATTCAAGAATAAAGGTGCCCTGGTGTTTATTGAAAAGATATTAGGGAGCATGGAATTCCAAAAAAATCCAAAGCCAAATTATGATCCTCACCATATAATTTCCCTGAGGAAGCAGGCCAACAAAAAAAAACCATTTGAACACCAGTTAATTGAAGGATTGAATGAAACAGCAAATCTGTTGCAGTTTATGGAAACTCCAGGGTCCGATGGAGATGCAAGTACTTTACTAGTTACAGTATCACAAGTGACAGAGGATCCTAATGTTTTGATTAAGAGGAGTCTGTTTGAAATTGAAAGCATGGAAATGGATGAAGATGGGTCACACAAAAAGGCAAAATTGTTACAAGTTGGTGGAGTTTCAAGTGAAGCGATTTCTGATGATTTCAAGAGAGTTTCTTTAGTCCCAACAAAATCTGTATAGGTAAATCAGTTTTCTTTTAAAAGTGTAGATGGTTCAGAATCAAGCCCAATTTTCAAATCCAAAGAAGAACTTAAGGCCAGTTATATGGAGAAGCGGAAACAGTCTCTGGAAGAGACAAGGATTTTACTCCCACGGGTAAGGAGTTTGAACAATCCAAAAACCTCCTTGATTTCTGCCAAGGATGTAGAAAGAAATACCCTCAAATTGGCCATGGAAAATGACAAAAAGATGACAGAGATGGAAGTAAGGTTGGATAATATTAGTATACCCGACAAGATACAGCTACACAAGCAAACAAGTGACATTATTTATTCAGACCTATTGCAAGCTATGACGAGAATCAATAAGATACAAATTTTGGTAGATAAGTTAGAGGTTCAAGTAAAACATGAAAAATTTGAAAATAAGGCCAATGCCATTCAAATAAAAAAGCTACAAGCAGAGATTATCAGTTCAGGAAGTGAAAAAGATAACACCCAAGCAATTAGAAGAATGCTTGAAGAAAAGGACAACGCTTTCCAAGTTTTGAAGAAAAAGTTGAAAATCCCAAGCACTGAGCATGTTCAATCATCCGAATTATTGGCACTGCAAGAAGAGAAAGATAAGATCCACCAAGAGATGATGGAACATAAAGGAAGAGCTATTAAATTACAAGAGGAAAAAGACAAGTGGGAAACTGAACGGAGTGAACTGATATCTCAAATCGCCATGCTAAAAAAGGACCAAAATGATGAAAAAGAGATCATGGAGGAATTGATGAGTCAGACTCCCACTGATGAGAACCTGTCTATTGTAAATATTGAGAAACCATTAAATGATTTTTCTATAGATGATTTGTTAGTACCTATGTCCCAGGTAAGCCTAAAGGATGAAGAAATAAAAGGGTTAAAGGTAGAAAATGAAAAGATCAAGTCCGAATTAGCCAAAGTAAGTGAGAATAAAAATAAAATATTGCAAGATAGAAATCAGCTGCAAAAGAAATTCAATGAACTGAAAGAAATAAACATTGGGAAAGGTCCTCTCCAGGGGGCAAAGCACATCATTTGGGACACCTTATCTGTGGAAATCACTAAATTCAGGCACTATCTAAACTTTATCGATGATCAAAGAATATTGATCAATTTGGCTCACCAAAGACTAAAGTTAGTGAATGAAAATATGGAGAGAAAAACTCTTGCCACGGCCCAGAACACATTGAATTTTTTAAATTCATTAACATACCAAAAATTACATGATATAGGAGTAAAGAACAGAGTATCAATAGTACTATGGGCTAAAAAGTTTATCCACAAGCATCATTTAATGAAGACGGTCCAAGACAAAGCTGACAAAATGGTTTCACAGGTTAATAACTTCAAGCAGGTTTTCAAAGAGCTATTTGAGGACGGTCTGCCTTCCTTTTGGGACGAGGAGGGATGGATTTTTTCTCAAGGGCACTATCACAGCTTGTTAGTTCAAAGCCGAATGGATCATTCCAAATTTGATGATTTGGAAAAAGGCCTAACAAGGAAAGTTATTGTGGACAAACTGACAGAGGATTTCGAAATCTTACAAAAGTTCTTGATTATCAGGAGAGAATTGCCCAAGGTGTCATATGAAGCTTACATGGAGCTGTAAGTGTCAATTCAAGAGATGATGGAACATGATACCCCAAGCGCGGAGCAATGGAAAGTTGTGGAAAGGTTCAGAAAGACAAAGTACATCCTTCATTCATGAAAACAGATGTCGCACGCTAAGGAGATGCTGGGACAGGCTTTGTGTCAAGATGATTTTAACTTAGTGATCTCTTAGGATTAAATCCGTAGTTTATTCCTAGAAGTTAAGAATTTAGTTACAAGACTTTAATTAAGTCGGTCATTCAGTTATGAATCTTCTTCGAAGAAGAATCATTTTATGTATATATTTGCATCTATTTTATTCGATGGGGGTTGGAAGCCATCCTGTTGTTTAATGTTTTGAAAGACATATTATTTTTGAATAACAAAGCGAATGCATAAGAATTATCAGAGATTCCTGTGTCATTTCCAATACAGTCCGTATTTTTTTCCTTATGTGATTGTGTTTTCCAGTGTAACACTTCATTCTGTTTTTCTTCATATCTGAAACACAGTATTGGATGGTTAGAATTCATAATTTTTATGCTCTGATCATCATTTTGGATATTTTATACATTCTTCTACCAAAGTTAATATAGAACTCATCTTTGATGCTCTGTATTAATGGGTTGTTCATTGTCTCTTCTGTCTCACCTGAACTAAATGAATGACTATGATGAAATGGTTACCCTGCCTTTGATAAATCTCATGTACATGTCTTTGTGATATTTTTATTGTTATGTGACTCCATGCCCAATGGTTATGTGTTGTTTCAACCATCTATATAAATCTTTGGATGTTAGTCATATCTGGTCTCGTAAATCTGTATTGAGAGATCCCTCTCTGGAAGAAAAACCAGTTTCTTTCTAAAGTGGTTTTGTTGTTACCTTGGGATTTACCTTTACAACCTTGGGTACATTCTGAGTGCTAACAAACTGGCGCCGTTGCCGGGGACGAAAGTGCATATCTGCCCTAGGGGAACGACAGTGTTTAAAGAAAATTTCTGTGGGAAAACAGAAATTTTTAACAGTAAAAAGGTTGTATATTTGTCCTGGCGACTCCACTGGGGAACTTCTGTAGAACTTAAGAAGTCATTATGGATTCGAGAAGACACACGCGAGGTAACTCTGATACCAAAATCTTGAAAAGTTTTGAAGACCCAGAAAATTTATTTAAAAGAAAAAATAAAGAAAAGATAGGTTTTTCTCTGTTTGGTGCATCATCATCTCAAGATTCTCATATTGATCCAGAATGGGAAGTTAATACTGGGAAAAGTCTGTTGAGAACCAAATCCGAGTCTGACCTTAAGAATATTGAGTTCAATCCTCGTAGGTTAGAATATTATTTGTTGGATTCCCTCTGGAGAGATTTACAACAAACCACTAAAGGTGAAACATTTACCTCTCAAAATACTCAAAGCTCTTCAGTTCCTGTGAATCCACCTAGACCAATGGCAGCCAGATTTGCTCCCTTGCGTTTGCCTCCTTTATTACATGACGTTCCTCAAAACTATTCTCAAAGAATTTCTTTGTTTGATGGGGAAGGTGATGTAACCGCAAAACAGCATGTTGCCAAGTTTGAAGATTTCATTGACTTAGAAGAAGTTGATTATCCAGATTTTAAAATGTGGTTGTTTGCCCAAAGTTTGTCAGGTGAGGCAAAGAAATGGTTTAAAGATTTGCCTAATGGATCTATAATAAATTTTTAGGCTTTTCAAAATGCATTTCTAGATAGGTGGGATGATAAACAGAACCCTTTGCAGCTCTTATCTCAGTATAACAGTCTCAAAAAAGGAGGTTTCAAATCTGTCCATGAATTTTCTAGCAGATTTATGAGGGTTTATAATTCCATTCCGGAGGATATAAAACCTTCTGCGGCCGCAGCCAAATTTCACTATGTTGGAGATTTTGATAATGATTTTGCATTTTCATTAAGGGAGAGAAAATCAGCAACTCTTGCGGCCATGTTTACAGATGCTCTAGAAGTAGAAGCAAATATGATGGCAAGTGGAAAGATGAAACATAGAGATATTGATAGAAGGAAAAAGGAAGAAAATTTGCCTTCTGCTTCTTCTTCTACTAATGATGTCAAATTTGAAATGATGTTGAAAACCATGGAAAAGTTGATGGATAGATTAACTATGGATAATAGGGGATTCAATAGAGAACAAGCTGAGCCTCAAATCAGGAATCCTAATTTCAGAAGACTGAATCCTCCTGTTCCTCCTCAAAACCGACAAAGAGACGTAAGGAATCCAAGAAATCAGGAGGAACAGCAAATTCGTCCACCATTCCCGGAAAATTATGTTGTTGATGAAGAAGATCCTGCTAAAAATGAGATTCATCTTTTTGGAGAACAGGACTCAAAGATATATCTTATTGAGGAAGAGCATAACATGTTTGGACAGGAAGGTGGAAGTGAAGAATTTGAAATGGAGACCGAGCAATATCAAAGGGGTTATTTACACGCTATGGATGATGTGCAGAGGAAAATCAGACTGAGGAACAGGGATGTCCTCATAAATAAAGGAAAGGCAAACCCAAATCAGCCTTCCACTAGTTCTTTGAATGTAGAAAAGGGAAAAGAACTACAAAAAGAGTCTTTTGTAAATAAAGAGGTTGAAAATGATGTACAAAGGGATAAAATAACGAAGCAGGTGGCTCCGATTGATGTGGAAAAAGTTGGTTTTGGCTTCAATTTACAAAATGAACTTTCAAAGCTAAAAATCTCTGTTCCATTTAATGAGTTATTGAGAAACACTGAATACAGAAATACTATCACAAAAATGGTCAAAAATCAAGGAGAATGGCAATCTGACATTTTAGAGTTGAACGATGATAACCCTGCTATTTCGTTTGGGTCAAAGGTTGAAAATTTAGAAAGTGAAGAAGTCCCTCCTTTTTATTTGAGTTTAAATGTGCATGATAAGGTCGTCCACAATGCTATGCTAGACTCAGGGGCATCACATAACTTAATGTCGAAAGGAGTGGTAGAGAGTTTGGGATTAGAAGTAACAAGACCTTATAAAGATTTGTACTCGTTTGATTCTAAAAGAGTGAAATGCCTTGGTTTGATTAAAGATATGGTGGTAACCCTAAATAAATTGCCATCTAAAACTATAGTCATGGATGTGGTCGTGGCAGATATTCCACCTAAGTTCGGGGTACTGTTGTCAAGATCTTGGACTTCCAAGTTGAAAGGTAGTTTACAGATGGATATGTCTTATGCTACAATTCTTGTTCGAGATGGGAGCAGAAGATTATATAGTGAAAAAAGAACCCCTTATGTAGTGAGCAATCAAGATAAACCTGAAATTCATCACATCTATGCTATTGATACTAACTTAGGGTCTTCCATTTTCTTTAATGATGCTGTTCCACATGATTTAGAAGAGGCATTGCAGAAGAAGTCTGAGGAGAATAAGGAAAAGGAAGTGCTAGAACAGGATGCTTTGGAAGAGAAACAAAAAAGGGAAGGCCAGTGGATTATGTACTTTGACGGATCTGCTGCAAAAATAGGTGCTGGAGCTGATGTGTATATAATTTCTCCTATTCGGGATTTCAAAGCTTTATCATATAAATTAACATTTGAGTACACAAATAATGTGGAAGAATATGAATATTTGTTACTGGGATTGCATGCTTTGAAAGATTTGAGAGCTCAAAAAATAAGAGTCTTGGGGGATTCAGAGTTGGTGATAAATCAAGTAAATGAAATCTATCAAACCAGGAATCCCCGGATGAGGGCTTATAGAAATGAAGTATGGGATATGTTGGGAAACTTCTTTACAGAGCATACAATTCAGGTAGTTCCCAGACATGAAAATTTGGTAGCTGATTCTTTAGCTGTGGCCGCCAGAAAATTTGAAACCCCTGTTGCTGGTCAAAGGGAGTACCAAGTGGAAATTGTGAATAGACCCTCTATTCTTGATAATTATAAATATTGGCAGGTGTTCGAAGATGACATGCAGATTAGAAGGTTCCTAGAACTCTCAGGAGAATTTGTGAATACTCCTATTGATACTGAGAATGACAATGAGGAGAGTATTCAAGATGAGGGAGAGCTTGAGAAAGAAGGGAATGGTGCTGAAAAGTTAAAGGGAACCCTAGGAGGTAAGGATATTATCCAATTAAAAAATAATTTCATACCAAGAGGTCTGATTCCTTTGGAAAAAAAATTTGATCAGAATGATGTTGCTAAAAATCCAAAAGTAAAGCTTGTTGAGAATGTTGTTGAAGATAGAAATATTGGCACTAAAGAGAATCCTAAGATTGTGAAATTATCCAAGAAATTGCCTGAAAGAGAAAAAGAAGAATATGTGAAGTTAATGAAAAAATATACAGATGTCTTTGCGTGGAGTTATGAAGATCTCAAAGAATATGATACATCTATCATACAGCATACTATTCTTATAAAGCTTGGGGAGAAACCCTTCAAACAAAAACTCAGAAGGATAAACCCTAAGTTACTCCCCATCATTGAGAAGGAGATTAAAAAGTTATTTGATGCCAAGGTCATTGTCACTCTAAGTTTTTCAAAGTGGGTTGCAATCCTTGTTCCTGTTAGAAAGAAGAATGGAGAAATAAGATTGTGTATAGATTTCTGGAACTTGAAAAAAGTTTCTATGAAGGATAATTATCCTTTTCCAAATATGGACCATATATTACAGAAAGTAGTTGGGGCTGAAAGAATTTCAATGTTGGATGGTTTTTCCGATTATAATCAGATCAAAGTATTACCTGAAGATCAAGGAAAAACTTCTTTCACTACACCTTGGGGCACTTTTATGTATGCAAAGATGCCTTTTGGCTTAATGAATGCAGGAGCTACTTTCCAATGGGCTATGGACATTGCTTTTGCAGGGGAAATCGGGAATTTTGTAGTGATCTACATGGATGATATCACAGTCTATTCAAAATCTGACAAAGAGCATCTGTGTCATCTGGAGAAATTTTTCATGAAATGTAGGAAGTTTGGCATATCATTGAATCCAAAGAAGTCCAATTTTGCATTGGAAGAAGGAAAGTTGTTGGGCCATATAATATCAAAGGATGGAATAAAAATTGATCCTGAAAGGGTGAGTGCAATTCTGAAAGTAGGTGAACCAAGGAGTAAAAAAGAGATACAATCATTCTTGGGGCAGGTAAATTTTTTGAGAAGGTTTGTGCCAAGTTTTGTTGGGATCTTAATGAATATCACAAATATGTTGAAGAAAGGTCACGAGATAAAATGGAATGCTGAAGCTAGAAAGTCTTTTTGGGAAATCAAAAAAGAAATATCAGAGGCTCCTATGTTGGTGAGCCCATATTTTACCAAAGACTTCTCAGTATTTTCATATGCTTCAAAATATACTATAGCAGCAGTTCTATTACAGAAAAATGATGAGAATTTGGAACAGCCCATAGCATTTTTTAGCAAAATGTTAAGGGATGGAGAATTGAAATATGACATTATGGAGAAACAAGCTTATGCCTTAGTCAAAGCATTGAAGGATTTCAGAGTGTATATTCTGCATTCACATATAATTGCACATGTTCCATCTGCTGCAGTAAAGGGAATCTTGACACAACCAGATCCAGAAGGTAGAAGAGAAAAATGGATTGCTACATTGTTGGAGTATGATATCGAAATAAATCCCACCAAGTTGGTTAAAGGACAAGGATTAGCTAAAATGATGGCTAATTCAAATTGCGAGGCATTGCAAATTAATTTCCCATCTCGCCAAGCTAATCAGTTAGATACAGAAGTGGAAGTAATGGCTGATTTTGTGGCTTCTCCATGGTATTCTGATATTATATATGTCCTTCGAAATTTACAAGCACCATAGGGATTGAGTAAGTCAAGAGCCCGATCCATAAAATTGAAAGCTGCCAAATTTTGTATTCTAAATCAATATCTTTATTGGAAAGACCCTGGAGGAGTGTTGTTGAATTGTCTTTTGGAAAATGAAGCTCAACATACAGTCAAAGAATTTCATAAGGGAGATTGTGGGGGGCATCATTCTTGGAAAGTGACGGCAAACAAAATTCTAAGAGCAGGTTATTATTGGCCCTCCATTATTTTCGGATGTGTATAAAGAAACCAGCAAGTGTCATCAATGCCAAATTTTTTACGGAAAGAGAAAAGTACTTCCTCTCCCTTTGAATCCCATAACAGTAGAAGCTCCTTTCCAGTAGTGGGGTTTGGATTTTATTGGCGAAATAAACCCCAATTCATCAGGACAACACAAATGGATTTTGACAGCTACAGACTATTTTACAAAATGGATTGAAGCTATTCCCACTAGGAGAGCCACTGAGACTGTAATCATGGATTTCCTTGAAGAAAATATATTAGCTCGATTTGGATTCCCCAAAAGAATAGTAACAGACAATGCAGCTGCATTTAAATCCAAGAAAATGATTGATTTCTGTCACAAGTATCATATAAGCCTCAATCATTCAACTGCCTATTATCCGCAGGGAAATGGGTTAGCTGAATCTTCTAATAAAATCCTAGTAAGGATCATCAGGAAGCTGTTAGAAGATAACAAAAGGTCCTGGCACACCAAGCTCATGTATGCTCTCTGGGCTGACAGGATTAGTACCAAAAGGGCGATTGGCATGTCTCCGTTCCAACTGGTGTATGGGACTGAAGTTGTTTTTCCAGCGTCGTTAGGTGTTCAAGTCATGAGATATTTTCAAGATCAGTAGGAAGAACCAAATCACATGCAAAGGAGAATAAATCATATTATTGGGTTGGAAGAACAAAGAAATAAGGCTTATGACAAGGTGCAGTTAAATCAAGAAAAAATGAAAAGTACTTTTGACAGAAGAATCAAAGAAGAACAGTTTCAGATCGATGATTTGGTCTTGAAGTGGGATGCTCCTAAAGAAGAAAAACATGGAAAATTTGATCATATGTGGGTAGGTCCTTATGTTGTTGCCGGCTATAGAGGACAAAACGCATTTTTGTTGGAATATCCGAACGGGGTTCCTCTGGTTAGTAACCCTATCAATGGAAGGTATCTGAAACATTACCTATCCTAAGGAGGAGGGTAAAATTTGTATTATAGCCTGTAAATACTAATTTTCTTTACAAAGTCAACACGAATGGTAAGCCAAATGTATTTGAAGCCCGCGATGAAGGCCATAAGATTCAGGAAGCATGCTTTTCCTTTCTAAAAACAAAAATAATATATCTACGAAAAACACAAAATGAGTTTTCTGGAAGTTATTGGGAAAAATCAAAAACAGGTACCTGATCTACGAGTTTTTTGATACCTCACAGGGAGGATATCATCCCCAGATGGAGCCAGTTGTTAACAACCCTACCTAGTGAAGGTTTGAAAAGATCATAGTGAAGAAAGGGTAATGGTCATTTATAATACTTTGGTTAAAATTTTATGGTATGAAAGTATGGCAAGAGGAGAAAACAATGAGTTATCAAAAAATCTAACAGTACGAAGCGAAAAGATGGAGATCAATGGCCTGTATTGTCTCTGCTCTCCAAAAGATGTAAGAAGGATAAGTACGTGTGAGCGTTTGATGTAATATATGGATCAACGGTCGTCGATCCACTTGATGAGATCTACGGTCTGTGTAAACTCCGCCTTGCGAACCTGCACGTTGGTTAAAACAAAGGATCCCGACGGAATGGAGTACATGTCACTTGATCTAACAACGGGGAAATAAAGGCGAATTACATCAACGATCATGGATGAATCCGCAACGGGAACTTGCATGTTTGATAAGACAAGCATGTTCAGTGGAATTAGGTATGTGTCGCTTGATCCGATGGCTGAAAAATAAAGGTGAAATAGATTGATGGTCAATGATCGATCCAGAGCGGGAAGTTGCACGATAGTTGGAAGTAAGGGGCGGTAGCGGAATATAAACCGTTGTACACGTGGTCAATCGTGGTGCGTTCCGGAGGCAAAAGTGGTTTGGTGGAAACCTCCAACGAGAGCCTCCGGAGTGGGGTCCTATAAAAGCATGGTTGACGTGTTCGGTGATTATTTTATTGGAGTCGAACAATTGAAAAAGACCTGCGTGCTCGTCAACCTTCAAGTGCCAATTTCGAACCCACGTAGCCACAGTAACAGGTAAGGCTCAAATGCCCATAATTCATCCATCTAATTACCATTATCAACTAAGTTATGGACCAAGAAAAGGAATTACAAGGGTCTGGTCGTATTTTAGATGACCGAGAAGACTATCTGGTTGATAGGGACCGAGGGGTGTGTGACCCTTTCCTATCCATAGGAAGTGTATCAGTAAGAAAAGAGAGGTTGTGGCAGTATAATTCACAGGGAAATGATGTCTTAAATGTCTGTAGATCCTTTTTATATTATTTTGCTGTCGAACAAACTCTGCAATTTCTCGAGTTTGCAGAGTGGTTCGCGGTTAATCATTCCCCTTCTTAAAGAATCACTGTAAGCCAGTCTACATCCTGAATACTCTGTAAAATTAATGCCAAAGTCATCAACTTGCCTGACAGTTACCCTGACAGCCATGAACCTGCAAATGAGTCGATTCTTGTCGAATTGTACAAAAGTTGTGGAACCGAAGTCCGTTGCAAATTCCTATCCAGCATTTTGAAAGAGGGTCAGTTGTTAGATGGTCTCTTCCCGCCTTACCATGTTCATATTTTCAAAAATGAAGTTCAATTAGTGGTATCCCTGGTCTGTCAAATCCTGGGTCTTGACGATGATTGTCACGTAAATGAAGTCATCCTTGGTTTTTCGTTAAAAATAAGTTCATTAGGTTCTGAGTCTCAATCGGTTCCTGTATTCAGTCTATATGAGTACTTGGCAGAAGCAATCCATCTTCAATTAAGTGAATTCCCAAAGGTCAGGTTCTTTAAATTTCAAACTTACTTGTTGAACATGTTGCTGTGTTCAAACGTCACTGAATTACAGTTTTTGAGTACCGTCTTCTCTTCTGATTTGCCCAAGCAAATCAGCATGTTTGAATTTGTCAATTCAATCATGTCAAAAATATATAAAATGTCGTTCGAAGAAATGTTGCCTCGTGTGTTAGAAGATATGAAATGCCTGATGCAGTCCTCTCCTGAGGATCGAGTTGGATACTGGTTCCTATACAAAGATTCCACTATTTTGAGGATATATGGATTCACTGGGGAACCTTATAGGTTACCCGCTTTCCTTACTCTGAGAATTTTTGCATTAGAATTCATGAGGCAAAGGTTGCACTCAGAGGAAGAACATTTTGGAGCCTTTAGAAAATCTTCAAATATCAAATTCCCTCTCAAGGTTGGCTCTTTTATTTTCAAGAATAAAGGTACCCTGGTGTTTATTGAAAAGCTATTGGGGAGCATGGAATTCCAAAAATAACCAAAGGCAAATTATGATCCTCACCATATAATTTCCGTGAGGAAGCAGGCCAACAAAAACAAACCATTTGAACACCAGTTTATTGAAAGATTGAATGAAACAGCAAATCTGTTGCAGTTCATGGAAACTCCAGGGTCCGATGGAGATGCAAGTACTTTACCAGTTACAGTATCACAATTGACAGAGGGTCCTAATGTTTTGATTAAGAGGATTCTGTCTGAAATTGAAAGCATGGAAGTGGACGAAGATGGATCACACAAAAAGGCAAAATTGTTACAAGTTGGTGGAGTTTCAAGTGAAGAGATTTATGATGATTTCAAGAGAGTTGCTTTAGTCCCAACAAAATCTGTATAGGTAAATCAGTTTTCTTTTAAAAGTGTAGATGGTTCAAAATCAAGCCCAATTTTCAAATCCAAAGAAGAACTTAAGGCCAGTTATATGGAGAAGCGGAAGCAGTCTCTGAAAGAGACAAGGAGTTTACTCCCATCAGTAAGGAGTTTGAACAACCCAAAAACCTCCTTGATTTCTGCCAGGGATGTAGAAAGAAATACCTTCAAATTGGCCATGGAAAATGACAAAAAGATGACAGAGATGGAAGTAAGTTTGGACAATATTAGTATACCCGACAAGATACAGCTACACAAGCAAACAAGTGACATTATTTATTCAGACCTATTGCAAGCTATGATGAGAACCAATAAGCTACAAATTTTGGTAGATAAGTTAGAGGTTCAAGTAAAACATGAAAAAATTGAAAATAAGGCCAATGCCATTCAAATTAAAAAGCTACAAGCAGATATTATCAGTTTAGGAAGTGAAAAAGATAACACCCAAGCAATCAGAAGAATGCTGGAAGAAAAGGACAACGCTCTCCAAGTTTTGAAGAAAAAGTTGAAAATCCCAAGCACTGAGCATGTTCAATCATCCGAATTATTGGCACTGCAAGAAGAGAAAGATAAGATCCACCAAGAGATGATGGAACATAAAGGAAGAGCTGTTAAATTACAAGAGGAAAAAGACAAGTGGAAAACTGAACGGAGTGAGCTGATATCTCAAATCGCCATGCTAAAAAAGGACCAAAATGATGAAAAGGAGATCATGGAGGAATTGATGAGTCAGACTCCCACTGATGAGGACCTTTCTATTGTAAATATTGAGAAACCATTAAATGATTTTTCTGCAGATGATTTGTTAGTACCTATGTCCCAGGTAAGCCTAAAGGATGAAGAAATAAAAGGGTTAAAGGTAGAAAATGAAAAGATCAAGTCCGAATTAGCCAAAGTAAGTGAGAATAAAAATAAAATATTGCAAGACAGAAATCAGCTGTAAAAGAAATTCAATGAACTGAAAGAAAGAAAAATTGGGAAAGGTCCTCTCCAGGGGGCAAGGCACATCATTTGGGACACCTTATCTGTGGAAATCACTAAATTCAGGCACTATCTGAACTTTATCGATGATCAAAGCATATTGATCAATTTGGCTCACCAAAGACTAAAGTTAGTGAATGAAAATATGGAGAGAAAACCTCTTGCCACGTCCCAGAACACATTGAATTTTTTAAATTCATTAACATACCAAAAATTACATGATATAGGAGTAAAGGACAGAGTATCAATAGTACTATGGGCTAAAAAGTTTATCTACAAGCATCATTTAATGAAGACGATCCAAGACAACGCTGACGAAATGGTTTCATAGGTTAATAAATTCAAGCAGGTTTTCAAAGAGCTATTTGAGGACGGTCTGCCTTCCTTTTGGGACGAGGAGGGATGGATTTTTTCTCAAGGGCACTATCACAGCTTGTTAGTTCAAAGCCGCATGGATCATTCCAAATTTGATGATTTGGAAAAAGGCCTAACAAGGAAAGTTATTATGGACAAACTGACAGAGGATTTCGAAATCTTACAAAAGTTCTTGATTATCAGGAGAGAATTGCCCAAGGTGTCATATGAAGCTTACATGGAGCTGTAAGTGTCAATTCAAGAGATGATGGAACATGATACCCCAAGCGCGGAGCAATGGAAAGCTGTGGAAAGGTTCGGAAAGACAAAGTACATCCTTCATTCATGAAAACAGATGTCGCGCGCTGAGGAGATGCTAGGATAGGCCTTGTGTCAAGATGATTTTAACTTAGTGATCTGTTAGGATTAAAGCTATAGTTTATTCCTAGAACTTAGGAATTTAGTTACAAGACTTTAATTAAGCCGGTCATTCAGTTATGAATCTTCTTGGAAGAAGAATCATTTTATGTATATATTTGCATCTATTTTATTCGATGGGGGTTGGAACCCATCCTGTTGTTGAATGTTTTGAAAGACATATTATTTTTGAATAACAGAGCGAATGCATAAGAGTTATCAGAGATTCCTGTGTCATTTCCATTACAGTCCATATTTTTTTCCTTATGTGATTGTGTTTTCCAGTGTAACACTTCATTCTGTTTTTCTTCATATCTGAAACACAATATTGGATGGTTAGAATTCATAATGTTTATGCTCTGATCATCATTTTGGATATTTTATACATTCTTCTACCAAAGTTAATATAGAACTCATCTTTGATGCTCTGTATTAATGGGTTGTTCATTGTCTCTTCTGTCTCACCTGAACTAAATGAATGACTGTGATGAAATGGTTACCCTGCCTTTGATAAATCTCATGTACATGTCTTTGTGATATTTTTATTGTTATGTGACTCCATGCCCAATGGTTATGTGTTGTTTCAACCATCTATATAAATCTTTGGATGTTAGTCATATCTGGTCTCGTTAAATCTGTATTGAGAGATCCCTCTCTGGAAGAAAAACCAATTTCTTTCTAAGGTGGTTTTGTTGTTACCTTAGGATTTACCTTTACAACCTTGGGTACATTCTGAGTGCTAACAATGAGAACATGTGACCAGTGCCAAAGATTCATAGGGAAGCAGCAGCTCAAATCCTTGCCCCTTAGACCTATTGTAGTGAATGGTCCTTTCCAGCAATGGGGTCTGGATTTCATAGGTAAAATAAATCCCTCATCCACTGGTTAGCATAAATGGATCCTAGCCTACCACAAACTACTTCACCAAGTGGATAGAGACATTACCCACTAGGAATGCAACTCATCAGGTCATCATGAAGTTTTTATATGAGAATATATTTATCAAGTTTGGTTTCCCAGTAAGACTAGTAACTGATAATGCACCAGCTTTCAAATTCGGGGCATTGGTTAACATGTGTGATTCAATGGGCATTCAACTGGAGCATTCAACATCTTATTACCCTCAAGGCAATGTCCTAGCTGAATCATCCAACAAAAGCCTAGTCGGGATCATCAGAAAGCTATTGGAGACCAATCAAAAAAGTTGGGAAACAGAAAAAAGATCTATAGGGACTTTTTCCTTCAAATTAGTTTATGACAATGAGGCCATTTTTCCCATTCAGCTAATTCTGCCAGTAGCAAAATTCCTCCAGGAGGAGCAAGATGAACCAAATGGTATGGTGAGGAGGATGATGGATTTTGTGGAGTTGCAGCAAGTCAGGGAACAAGTGATAGGAAAGTCAGAAGCTCATCAACAGAAGATCAAGGTCATGTTTGACAAAAGGGAAAAAATGGACAACTTTCAAGTTGCAGATTGGGTCCTCAAGTGGGATACTGTCAGGCAGGACAAGGGAAAACATGGAAAGTTTGACTCTCTATGGATTGGCCCTTTTGTGATAGCTTAGATACAGCAGAACAACACCTTAAAATTGCAAAACCTGGAAGGGGAGGAGGTGTTTGATGACCCAGTAAATGGGTGATTTCTGAAACTCTATTTTATCTGAGGCTCTGAGGCCTTGTTATTGTAAAATATTAGTTAGTAGGTTTTTTTTGCTTACAAAATAAAATCCATGCCCAATGGAACGATAGATGATAGTTTTAAATTCTTTAGTTGTTTTCCAGGAAAAGCATTTTGGTCTGGAGTTCTTGGGACCTCACAAGGAGGTTCCCATGCCCAAGTACGAGCCAGATGTTATCTCCCAAAATAAATTTATTTTTCAATAAGTTCACTCAGAGGATTTATTTTTTATAGGATGAAGATTTCAAGTCATATTATGAAATATTTTAAGGTGACTAACAAATTGAGGATCTCTAGTATTTTGATATCTGACAAAATTGAAAGTTTTAGCTTTCGGTGGCTTAGGCGAGTTTTCCAATAGCTCATTAGCTACCGAAAAGATTTGGTTTTGGCCACTAAAAGTTTAACGCATGATCATGGTTAACCACCGAAAGCTGGCTCGATCGGTTATTCGTTAAAAGGACTTTCGGTGGCTTAGGCGAGACTTTCAAACAACTCATTACCCACCAAAAAGCATTGGTTTCGGTAGCTTAGCGAGCGTTTGAAGGAGGGAATTAATCACTGAAAGCAAATGAAATGCGTTGGGGAAAAAGTCAATTTTGGTGGCTTAGTAGAAAGTGTTGATGGTTCATTAGCCACCGAAAGGCCTACCTTTCAGCAGTTAAACGAGGAGATCCGGAAAGGTTATAATCCGTCGAAAGCAAGTTTCACAAGACCCTTTAGAAATAAAGTTTCAGTGGCTTGGAAAAACATGTCATCGGTTCATTAGCCATCGAAAGCTCAGCTTTTGGAAGCTAGCAAACAAAATCCTAGGTGCCCTTAACCACCGAAAAGGCCGAAAAAGGAAACGGTTAATTTCCCATCAAATCAAAACTCGTCAGCACAGGAGAGATCATGATTAGGCACAATAAACCACCGAAAGGACAGGGAAAGTGCAGCAAGGCATAAGTAAATGATTGAGGAGGTCAGTATTTATATGATGATGACCGATGTGATTCAAAACCCTAGTTTTCCCTCCATCTTTCCAACAAACTGCAGAAAATCTCCACTGAAAAACAAGTTTGAATTAAAAATGATTGTTGGGAAAGTGGTCTCGAAGATATCACCAAAGGCCATCATCCTCTTACTCAAGCACTTCTCAAGCAGTTAAAACCCTCATAATTAGTGCCTTATCCTCTAGTACACTCCACCTTCGATTACATGAATCCTCACCAATCAAAGCCACCTCTGAAAGTCATCCTGCTAACCTCTTCCACAGAACTTGAATTGAATTTTTGTAGGCACTCAGGAGCACATTCAGCAAATGAAGAAGGGAGGACCTACTCTCAGGAAATAATTAGGAGACATGAGCTACTTGGAGGCATGTCTAGAGTTCTACCAGTTCTTCAAAGATGCAGGCTCCTACAAATATTGCGAGAAAGTTCAAGGTTCACACCAGTAGGCGGCTGAGGTGTTTGCTCTCTCTTTCGATGGCTCCAAGGCACTCATAGTTAAGGAGGAATTCATGGTGGATTAAACCCTAATTGCAGAGGTGATTGAACTACCAAGGATTGGGGAAAAGTGGTTTAAAACCACCATTGCAAAATATTTGGAGTTCAGATCTTATTTGAAGCCTGAACACAGAGGGGTGGTGTGGAAGAAAAGTGTTCCATCCACCTGGCTAGAAGAGAGGTGGAAGAAATTAGTGAATGCCATTGTGGTATATATAACTTGTGAAGGTAGATACAACAGGGCCATGATTTATTATTTCAAATTAATGAACCATTTCACAGGAAAGAGCCCACTGAATTTACCTTTCTACTTATACAGAAGCCTGGAAAAAATGGCACACCAGGTGAAGGCTCAGCCAACTAATATTGCTGGAAGATTTCCTCACCATGGCCTTATACAACTCCTTATCCAAGAATTGCTAAAGAGGAGAAATATGGCATGGACACATTTCTTGTTTTGGAATGGTTTTGAAACAGGCCTACAGCCAAAAGAGAAGGGAAAGTCTCCTTCAAAGAAATATAGCACCCCAAGGAGTGGAAAGAGGAAAAGAAGGGCTATCTCCCCAACAATAGCAGAGCAGCCTCCTTCCTCTTATAAAACAAAGCAAGTTAAAAGAAACCTAGAAGTCAGTGAAAAGGGCAAGGAAATCATAGCACATGGTGGAAACATTTTGAACCTGCCCTACTCAGATTCAGAAGAAGAAAGGGAGGAAGGTGTTGACCTAGTAGTGTAGGTTGTAGCAAGACATGAAGAACTCCCTTCACCTACACCAAAATAGCAAGATGAACCAGTAGAAAAAGATTCTTCTAGCAAGCCCAGGGAACAAAGAGTAAATCAGTTTTTGAGACAAGTGTATGAGATGGAAATTTTAGAAAAAGAGATAAAAAAAAAACAATGCTATATTAACCCAGAGGAATAAGCAGTTCCACAATTCTTCCCTAGAGATGAGAGGAAGGTATATCTTGCTAAAAAGAAGAAACCTAAGATACATGAAGGACAACACTAGGCTGTACAGAATGATCAGACTTTTGAAGCTGCAAGTGAAGAATATGAGACCAAACCCTTGCACTCATCTTACACTAGAAACCCTAGATGAAGCAGCAGTAAACCTTGAGAATCCAGAATCAAGCCAGGATGCTACTAACCTTCCAAACATTGAGCATGCTAAATAAAATTCAAAAGATAAGCAACAAAACTTAAAGGCATAATTTTGGAGCTGCTTAAAAATTTTGCAAAAAACAAGGCTTTCGGTGGCTTAGGCGGATGCTGAAGTGGTTCATTAGCCACCAAAAGCAGCACTTTCGGTAGCTAACATACCCGACATTTTGATCCCTTAACCACCGAAAGCAGAAAGAGGCACAGGATCAAATTTTGGGACAAAGGACCGGTTTTGGGCGAACATAACTAGCTCAGGGATGAAGTATAAAGATGAAAGAGCTGAAGAACAACATCAGGGAAGGTATGCTCCAGTCTTGCAGTTGCATAAAAGAAGAAAGGGTCACAAACACTAACTGTCTAGAAAACAGTGACTTATCTAGCAGAGGACCAGTTGCAGTTTATTCCCAGTACTCACTTCAGTCATCAAAAGGTTTCAAATAGTGAATGAGTTTTATAGTTAGATAGGCTAGTAGTTAAATTAGGGTTTTTAACCTAATTCTACAAAAACAATTATTATGTCTATTTTTAGTAAATCAGATCCAATTTTTCAGGATCTGAATATTTGTGTAAAGGTTATAAAGCCTAAGACTTATGTTATTGAAAGGGTTTGAATTTGGGGACCTGTAGACCATTACTATTATCAAGCTTCTCATATTGATCATGACCTAATATAAGCTATTTTGCTATCATATGTTCAACTTCCATTTCTTTTCTATTCTATGCTTATGCTTGAATGTGTTGTTCAGCTTTATTCATATTATTTGATGTCTGATAGTTGTCATGCTATCTGCATGTTGATGATTTAAATTATAAGCACCATCCTTGTTATGATTATCCATTTATATATAACTGTCTTATGTATGAATCTGCCAGCATGATAAGTTCTCCATCCTTTCACCCTATTATCAAATCTTTGAACAGTAGTAGTCAGAAGCCTTATCTTTGATTTATTTTCATGCATGCTTTGAGAGTGTGAGGTCCTGTAGGTCACCTAACTTGATCCACTTAGAAAACCATAAAAACATTTAAGTTACCAGGCATCCTCGAGCTGCAACCTAGAGGAGTTCCTGGAGAGATAACAGGTTGCTCGTTATAGTTCTATCATATCATTGATTTCCATTGTTGCAGAAATGGATTGGAAGATCCATCAAATGGATGTGAAGACTGCATTTCTCAATGGAATCATACAAGAGGAGTTTTATGTGGAGAAACCTTAGGGCTTTGAGATTCAAGGGAGAGAGTCTCATGTTTGCAGGGTGAAGAAGGACTTGTATGGGTTGAAGAAAGCTCCTCGATCTTGGTATTCCATGATAGACTCTTACTTGTTGTCGATGGGTTTTCAGAAGAGTGAGGTTGATCTTCTGAATCTCTATTTCATCATGGTTGGAGATGACCCACTCATTCTTCTGTTGTATGTGGATGATTTATTTATCATAGGTGAGGAGAGACCTATTGCAGTTTGCAAGAGAGATATTTCTTCAGAGTATGAGATGACTGACTGTTGGGCCAAGAAAAGTGCACAAGGAAGAATCTGATGGCAAGCAAAGGAAGAAAATTGCACGCGATAGGGTAAACGTAGGTCAAGAAGGAAACAAATGAACCTGCACAAGAAAGATAAAATATGCGCGCGACGGAGAAAGGAAGGATAAGGATAGAAAGGAAATGCAAAGGCAATGGAAGTTGCGACAGGGTTGGTGCGACGGGGAAAAGCACATCTAGAGTCGATGGAAGAGGCAGGTAGAAAAGTTAAATCTAGATAGACGAAATTCAAGGAAGACTGCAGAAGGAGGAACCAGCAGAAGATGGAAGGACAGTTTGCAGCTAGTTATGACTAGTACAGATGAGCTAAAAGATGTTTCCGCGGCTAGTTAAGGCTGTGGTTAATACATTGCAGGGCTTTTGCGGCTAGGTATGGGCCAACATTTAATGTAACAAATATATTTTGTAGCTACTTGAGTCTATAATAACTGAATTGTACTCAGTCGACCCTGTGTGGTCTTGTAAATGTTATAAATAGAAGGAACCCGCTCTGTATAAGAGTTGTTGTTAGATTAGATTATGTTAGATTCAGTTAGATTTAGCAATCTAGATTGTTAGAGAGTTAGAAGCAGTAAGGTTGACTCAGAGGAGAGTATAGTAGAAGTAGAAGGTTGTTGAGCCACGGATCTTACAGTTGTGTGCGCAGACCGCTAATAAAGTAGAGGATTCGATCCAGGTTGTGTGTGGATCAGTAGAAGTAGATAGAGAATGAGAGCAAGAAGAGATTGAGTCAGATAGACATATCTTAATAATAGTCTGTAGGTCACAGACTACAAGGTGCTATATACATTTCTTATGCCAGATGAAGAGCACCTTGGTGGTTTTTCCCAGATGGGGTTCCACATTATTTCCTGTGTTACATGGATGAATGTTGTTGAGTGGTGAATTTTTATGTGAATGTTCGTTTACCTTGAATTATTATAGTTACAGTTGTTGTTGAATGTATGTCGTGGTAGGAACAATCAATGAATGAATAAATGTTTAAAGAATTGTTGGACTATTATGTATGATTTCATGGTTAAGTTGTTAATTTATTATATAAGTCATGCACTATCTATCAAGTATAAGGAATCGGATGTGTCACACCGTTGCACAGTCGTTGAGTTGTGAGGACAAGGTCGTGTCATGCGCAAGTTGCAACATATCGTTGTGTTGCCATTGCATAGTGAAAGTTAAACGATAAAAAATAGTTTACTGTAAATTCTCGAACTTCCACTTTCTAAAATATAAATAATACATGAATATATATATATATATATATATATATATATGATGATATTTTTACATTGAGGCTTTCCTTTATAGGCTTCTGTAACGGTAAAAAACCATTTACTGTAAATTCTCGAACTTCCACTTTCTAAAATACAAACCATCCATGAATATATATATAAATTGATAAATTAGATATGATGATATGATTTTACATTGAGGCTCACCTTTATAGGTTTGAGCATGTGTAGTGAAGGGTTACACCGTTTCACTTAGTAATTAATATATTATTTTATGTTTGTTACACTCTTCGTTAAGAGTTACTTATTTAATTATTATTAGTTATTTAGTGTTTATTTATTATATATATTTTTATTCATTACATTGTCTTTCCCTTACAATTGCTTTTTCCTCAAAGCACAATTATGGAAGACTTTATCCCTTGTTCTAGCTCATAACACTTTCTCATGATATTGTGTGTTGGTAATCGCGACACTCGTTGAAATGAGACGATACGAGTTACGGATTCCCAAGGAGAATTGCCGCGTCATATCTATTGTGGTCCATCATAGATCTAATTCTATCAAAGCTCTGAAATCATTTTGTGGAATGGGTCGTTTCACTTGTTGCTTAGAATGTTGGTCTTTTCGCCTGTCAACATAATTCTTCTGTGAGTGCTTGTTTTGATCCTGTCATTGGTCAAAATGATGATTGTAATTAGGATGTCTGTAAGGTGTATGTGTTTTTTGTTTTTCTTTCTTTTGTACCGTGGCAAGGACTTTCTTCACTTCCTCGATTTGATTTTTGGATGTGTTTTCCTTGATTTGTGCTTCTTGGTTCTCCAGTAGATTGTTATGATTCTGAATCTTTTCGATTCTTTCATCTTGCGACTTTTTTTCAATTTCTAATTTCTGGATTTGATTCTCTAGTTCCTGAGTACGATTATTTAGACATTGGTTTTCTTCTTACTTTTCTAATATTCTTCCTTCAATGTATTCACCAGAGTGTTCCCTCTTACTACTATGTTTCAGTTTTTTAATCTTTGTAATCAATGTTTTTTTATGATTTCGTAATCGAAAAATCTCTTTGGTATTGCTTGATAACACATTGTTGACTTTTTTTAGTTCCAACTTATGTGTCTGCTTACTGTCATCATATTGCCGCTGGAGTTTTTCTTTTTGCTGTTGACAATGACATAACTATGTTTCCTGATTTTCTAACTTTTCATGTAGTTGCGCCAATTTGTCTTCCCTGTCCACGACGACTTTGTTTAAACGACTAATTTCCTCTTTTAAGTCGATATTGTTTCCATACGGACATTCTTCGACTTTGTTTAGTTTTTTTATCTGGTCTTCAAGTTGTTGAATGATACCTTCTAGATGTGATATTTTCTCGTCCTTATCTGATAATTTTTTTTGAGATTTTCTCTACTATCTTCCAATGATCGAATTCATAATTCTCAGGTAGTAATCTGTTCTTTTTTAAAATCATTACTTTGTTTCTGATTGTTGAACTAGAGTTGTAGAATACTATTCCGAACACACGTTTTTAGCTGGGCCGAAACTGTTCGTAACTATGATTGCAATTGTGAGTGACATGGATCCATAATTTTTTAATATCTTCCAAGACTTTATTTCTGCTCTTTTAATATCTTCTTTGATTTTTTTCCTTTTTGTATAAAGTAATAATTGTAAATAACACAATTATTAAATAATAATTATTAAGTAATTATTATTATTATTATTAATTACTATTATTATTAAAAATTAAATAATAATAACAAATATAATATATTACCAATTATTATTTAAAAATAATATATATATTGTGAATTGGGTCTAGAGGTTCTTTTGAAAAAATATATAACAATAATAAATTTTATTATTACTAATAGTATTATTGATATATATATTTTTATGAATGGTATGGGAATTAGGGTTTAAACCCTAGAATTTAAAAAACCACTTATTAAAACAAAACCGTGGGTGGAGAAACCACTTGTGGTTTTACTCTCTTTTTTTTACTACTTTTTTTCACCTTCCTTTTCTATGGCAATCTTCCTTCTCCTTCTCTCTTTTTTTAACTTCTTCCTTTTTATTTTTTCTTTTGACTTTATTTTTTTTTTTTTACTTGGTCAAATACCATAAATTTAGGAACTCCCTAGGATTATGATTAAAAATCACGATATGGCCAAAGGCCTGGATCACAAACTAGCTATGGTACCACTGTAATGGTAAAAAATTGTTTACTGTAAATTCTCGAAAATTCCACTTTATAAAATACAAATAATCTATGAATATATATATATATATATATATATATTGATAAAATAGATATGATGATATGATTTTACATTGAGGCTCATCTTTATAGGCTTGATCATGTGTAGTGAAGGGTTACACCCTTTCACTTAGTAATTAATAACTATAATTAATATATTATTTTATGTTTGTTAATCTCTTCGTTAAGAGTTACTTATTTAATTATTAGTAGTTATTTAGTGTTTATTTATTATATATATTTTTATTTATTACAATCTTCATATTGTAAAGGATGGGACCATAATGTAGAGCAATGTCCTCAGTTGATTGCAAAGTGGAAAGCAAGGACCATCACCGATCCTACCCCTGTGCAGAATCCAAACCCAAATCCAAAAACTAACTTGAATGTCTAGATGATTGTTGCTGAACCAAGAGAGCCGAGCATTGTTGTCGTAACACGCGAAGGTGTTGCAACTAGAGCTAATCAGGATACACCAAAAGAACAAATACAGCTGCAGGTACAACCCATGATGCAGAAGAAGGAGCCATTCAATGTCCAAAAATAGAACCAAGTATTCATGGATGTGCAACATGAGTTTGTGGATCCAGAAGAACCGTCGACATCAGAAGAAGTCATGGATATTCCTGAACGATTTCAGCATATATTTCAGAAGAAGAATCCACAAAAGGTTACTAAACTCAAGATGTTTCTGTCAAGTTTCTTAGCGTTAATTCAAGACAAAGATGCTATCGCATAACTACAAGCACTGGTAGAAGAAACACCAATAGGGCCACAACATGAAAATAAAGTTAACCAAGTCAGCAAGAAATTCAAAACCGGGCGCAAGTTAAGGATTACTACGCAGATAGGGGATTATGACATAGACTATATCATCTTAGACCTGGACTCTGATGTCAATATTTTGACACGACAAACTTGGGAAAGTATGGGCAAGACATGCCTGGACTGGTCTCCTGTCCAGCTACGACTTGCAAATCAAGTGAAGGTCCTACCAATTGGTAAATTGAATAAGGTCCCTATCGACATTGAAGGGTTGTGCACATTTGTGGACTTTGAATTTATTAACATTATTGATGATACGAATCCACATACCGCGCTACTGGGAATAGATTGGGCCATAGATAATCAGACCATCATCAACTTCAAGAAAATGATCCTCTCATTCGAGGATAATGAGATGAGGGTAGTGTCGCCTATTGATCCATTGGAAGGACAAAGATATGTCGAGCCTGTCTACAATGAGGGACAGGGTGACTATCTTGACCAGATCTACAATGTCACTGCCATGCAAGAAGATTATATCTATCTGACAATGGATGGAAACTTGAGCTGGAAGAGTGCTAGTTCATGTACATCCGACTCAGGGGAGGCCTTAGAGAATTAGAAAAATAGGCTAGATGAGTTCTCTATGAGGAGGTGCACAAGAATTACAAGGTATTTGGGATGGGTGGAGAATGAATTAAGAGAGCTGCCCACCTATGAGGGTTTACCTAACCTTGTGACCTTCCTAACTGTGTTTGAAATCCTTGTAACAGAGTCACTTTGCTTGTCTATGTTAGACCATGTACTGAAGGCTACACCCGCTAGATGGTGGGATGCACACAAGCAGTTCATAACAGAATGGCCACAATGTAGAAGGTTGATGGAAGACAAATTCTGTGAAGAAGTCATCACAGTGAGTCATAAGTACATAGGATTGTCGAGCCCTATACAACACATAAATCAATGTCGCACCGTATTGGCAGAATATCCGCGACCGGAATGGGTTCATCAGTTCATACACACATTAGAAATGACACCTATAAGTTGGTATACATCTATGGATTTGCAACAAAGTACTTAGTATTGGGAAGCGGTAGCTAAACAATTCACGCACACATTTGAATTTGTTGATGAGCAACCTACAGTTGATACTGTGCTTTAGGTAATTAAAGAAAAGATATCTGCTCAAGTCCCTATCAAGGAAGCGAATTCCTACCAACATAGTGCGATCATCTAGCAATGGATGGCTTGTTACAATCTAACTGGATATCCAAATGATGACCCAACTAACATAAAAATACCAGAATCAGAGGGTACACACACAGTGGAAGGAAGTGGCATTTCGAGCGACCAGTTCCTACAGCCGCTGAAAATCAAGAAAGTAATGATTGGGTCGCCAGAAAACCCAAAGTTCTCCAATATACGATATTATTGGGATGACGAGACAGTCGCGAAGATCATAGACTTTCTACATGAATATCAGGACCTATTCCCTACCAACTTTTTAGAGATGAAGGGGATAGTAGTAGATCTAGGGGAGATGAAAATAACCCTACAACTAGATGCTAAACCCAGTAAGCAGTGACCTTATAGGTTGAACCCAAGATATAAAGAAAAGGTAAAAGAAGAATTGGATTGCATGCTCAATGCAGGAATCATTGATACTGTTGAGGAATCGGAGTGGCTCAGCCCTATAGTGATCCAGGATAAGAAAACAACCAGCGAAGTCAGGATCTGTGTTGACTTGAGAAAGTTGAACGATGTATGTTTGCACGATCCATTTTCAACACCCTTTACAGATGAAGTACTTGAAATCGTTGGAGGGAAAGAGATGTATTCATTCACCGATGGCTTCTCCAGCTATCATCAAGTTAGAATTGCAAAAGAAGATCGACACAAAATGACCTTCGTCACGGAATGGGGATGCTACCAGTATACGGTAATGCCCTTTGGACTCAAGAATGCACCTACTATTTTTTCTATAATAGTAGTTTCTGCTTTTAAAGATTCATAGATAAATTTCTTGAGTTCTAGTTTGATAATTGGACTGTGTTTGGTCTAGTAAGATACCATATTGAGATTCTGCGCATGATGCTGGGCCACTGTCGCTAGTATTAGATCACACTCAATTCCAAGAAATGTATTTTTTGCGCACCATTTGGTGTTCTGTTGGGTCACATCGTGTGTCGCGATGTTATTTTGGTCGAACCAGCAAAAGTTGTGATTATCCTTGACTGACCACCACCTACATCAATCACGAAAATCAAATCAATGCTAGGACATACAGGCTACTACATGAAGTTCATCATAGGGTATTCATATATCACTGCACCTACAGAGAAACTGATGAAGAAAGATGCAAAGTTTCAGTGGACACCAACTTACCAGGAAATCTTGGACAAATTAAAGAACAAGATGGCCACTACACCAATACTGGAATTCCTGGACTTGAAAAAGCAATTCCATGTTCATGTCGATGCGTCTTCTATCGCTCTCAGCAGAGTCTTAACACAACTAGGGCAGGGTATGCTTGACCACCCTATTGCTTTTGCTAGCAGAAAACTGTCAATGGTAGAAAAGAAATACACAGTGACAGAAAGGGTCACAAACACTAACTACAAAGTTCTAGCATAAGAAGATGACACCCTATCATCCTCAAGCGAATGGAACGGTCGAAGCTTTTAACAAGATTCTGGAAAACGCATTGACCAAGGTATGCAACGTACGTCAAGATGACTGGGATCAGAAAGTATTAGCTGTGCTATGGGCGTATTGCACAACTTGCAAATGACTAATAGGGCACACTCCATTCAGACGGGTATATGGAAAGGAAGTAGTTGTGCCAATGGAGTATATCATGCCAAGTCTATGAATTGTTGTGCTGACAGAGATGTTGTCAAGAAAATGCTATTGCAACTCGTTCAGATGGAAGAGGAATGTTACGTCGTAGGATTTCATCAGACTATCGGAAAGAAAAGGCAGAAAGCATGGCATGATCGCCATATCAAGGTTAAGCCATTCAAATTCAAAGTACTTGTGTTCCTGTATGACAGCAAGTTTTGCAAACACCCAAGCAAGCTAAATACGCATTGGCTAGGGCCATATGTGATCAGCCACATCACTGACGCGGGCACAGTAAAACAGCAGAGACTAGATGGAACTTATGTCGTAGGAATGGTGAATGGAATTCACCTGAAACCTTACTATGATGGTCACGACATGTCTGGCTAAGATCGCACTGCAGCAACAACAACAACAAAAAGTGGGAATGACAAGCTGTCTGACACTAAAGTGTGAATATCCGGCAAAGATTGAGACGGTTATGATAGCTAAGCATCATTAATTCAACGAGATATGAAGAGAACGGCAGCGTGCGTTTTGGTCCCATCATTCGTCCTCATCATAAATTCCATAATTGTGTTGACAAGTATAGTGCAACACTCAAGTAGATGAGTTAATGAAGGAACACATCAGCTGAGAATCCCATGTGATCGATTAGACCTCGACCTCCCATCGCATGATGACTACAGGACACATACACGAGTATAAATACGAGGCTTTTCCATCAAGCATTCTTTTACACACATAGAGAGAGCCCGAGAAAACTAGAGTCCAGATTTCATAGACCTGAAATCTGCAACAGGGAAAAAGCTGAAACCCATGGTAGTAGAGATCTCCAACGCAAGTGAGCTCTCTGACGTAACTGTCACCTCAAGTTTTCCAATTGAAGAGGAGATAGAATCACCCGGCGTACAGCAACCAGAACAAGAACCAAAACTTGACCCGATGGCACAAGTGAAAAAGTAGCATGTTCCTGTAGCTGGTCCGGCCCCTATTCCACCCCCTGGTTTGGGCCCTATGTCGAACCCTGTTCAGAACCCACCAGTTTCACCTGCGCAACCCATCAAGGAGCCGTGACAGACTAGGGAGAGAGCACCTGGAGAGTCGTCTAGGCCGGGACTGTCAAGGAAATGCAAAGCAAAGGTTGTTGTGGATAACCCTGAGGATGACCTGATGGAGGAGGACTTGCTGGAGGAAGAACTGATGGAGGAGGACTCACCACCCCACAGAGACCAGATGCTAAGGAGGAAGAAGAAAAATTTATGCACTATGTCCAACCGACGAGAGCCGATGTGGAGGAGGTGTCACTTCCTAAGAAAGCGCACACATTTCTAGAAACACACCAGATCCCTTATAGTGTACCCTTGTTGATGGACATATTGCCAAAGATCGCCAAGTTGGCGTTCAAATATGTTGAAACTCGCTAGCAGCTAGGCTTGGAAAGAAAGAATTGCATGATTATGGTACAATCCAGGTCGACTGAGCCCCAGGTCCTAAAGCCGACGAAGTGGCATACTCGCGTTGACCATGCAGGATTGTTGAACTTGTTGTTCATGCCGCATTTCGGCCAAATCCTTCAGGCCAATACATATGTGAAACAACTCCTGGTTTGTTTCCACAGAGGATTCCTATGACTCGATCGACCCTACCCGATTGACGTCGATCTTATCTCATCAATCACAGGTCTCCCGAAGACAGGACACAACCTCATGCCATATTTGCGCCAGAACAGGGACACCACCAAGATGAAGCAGAAGTATGAGCTTCATCGCGCGGGTAGGGGATTCTTGATTTCCCCTATCGAAGACAATAGAGTGTGGTTCACCACAAGGATCCTGTCTTGCAAGTTGTTGCACAAGATGAGGCCAACTGAATGCACCACTAGAGTGATAGAGCTTGCATAGCAATGCGCAGCAGATGTGACTTTTAACTGGTCACAGTTCCTGCTCAATGAACTAATAGATGATGCAGCGTAGGAATAGGAGGAACCGAAGGCCAAATTTCACTACACATGGATTCTCATTTGGATCTCGTTCATTCTGTGGTCCAACCCACTAGACTACGAACCAATGGATGTCCCAATGCTTTTCCTTGGCGCAAAGTATCAGAACCTATGGGACAATAGAAAGACAAGATCCGCCAAATGGATAATAACATCGAGTTTTTTCTACATGCTGAGGCTTTGCGCAATGTTATCAAGCGATCCCATAGAATACAGGCTGGGATGGTGCACATATATGCAGCATTCATAAATTTCCAGGAATGTGCACATAACATTATTTTGGAACCAATTACGACCCGGCCAAGCAAGCGCACCAGGTAGGGTTTATGATTGCTGATGATAATGTGGACGCAATCGTCAAGGAGTATCCTGATGAATGGCATGGCCCAGTAGAAAATCCAATGGGAGAAGGAAAAAACCATGAAGACCCACCACTTAACCAAGGAAATGGCGAAGGAAATGATGGAGGCGGCAATCAAGACAATCAGTCGCAAGAAGGAGAAGATGATGATGGAGGTGATGGTGGCTCCAATCGAGGCGATGGAGAATAGACACCTACTAATGAAGACATCTGCAACCGCCAGAAAGAATAGAAACAATAGCATGGGCCACAGCACAAAAAGAGAAAAGCTAGCAAAACAGCTAACACAGACACATTGACTCAGGAGGATATTCACATGCTAGTAGACATTGTAGCCGAGGTCGCCAAGAACAACCTCGAGGTTATAAATACGTAGCAGGAAAACATGGTTGGTCAAGTTATGGAGCACCTCAATAAGCTCACAGAGGCCATTAATGATGTCAAATCCATTGTCGAGGCTGAAACATATGGCGTGGATCCCAATGTCTCATTCGTAACACCAGAGCTAGTGCCTCCAATCAAAGTAGAAATCCACGGGCGCATAGTGGAGACAGGGACGAGGACAGGGGCGTTTGATGATGTTGTCCAAGAGTTTGACACATTGCATATTGACTTGTCAAAGCTCACATTGGGAGAATTCTATGTTGTCCAGTAGGCAACTACAACCGAGATCAAGCTTAGGGAAAATGCAGTGTCGTATCAGGTGACCAAGCACCAAAGAAAGGACAAGCAGTGCAAGACCCTTCTGAGAGAAAAATAACAAGAAATTGCGACATGCAAGAAAATTCATGTTGCACTTGCTGAAGCCATTAAAGGCGTCGTCGTGAAGTTCCCACCAGAAGCAGGCCAAGAAGATGAAGATTTAGCTGTTAAGGTTGTTGGCTATCGCGGATTGCCGTGGAACTGAAGAAGCAGGTTGAGGAGATTCAAGCTAAGAAGGTACCGAGCACACCCCCTGAGGTACTCAAAGAGTGAATCAAAGCAGTGTCTGGGGCTGTTGAAAGGATAAGAAAAGGAGAAAAACTTAGCACTAAGGTAGTGGAAGTTGTTTCTGCGATATGGGAAATGCTTCTTGAACATGAGAATGGGGAGAAGATCAAGGAGAACGCGTGACAAGCTGAGGAGAAAATCACCGTGGCAAATTCAGAGATGAAGAAGTTGTCATTTAAGGAAAAGGTTATGAAGATGGTTGAGATAAAGCAGCTACAGAAGGAAGTCAAAGCTCTCCATGACCAAGAGCAGACTATGGAAGTGAAAGTGGAGGCCCACCAATCGGAAGCAGCGCGAATCACAGGCCTTATTCAGCATGTGCAGCAGAAACTTCAGCATATTATGTAGTCGTTAGAGGCACGACCGTCAGAACATATCAGTTCCGACCGAGTGGAGCAGTTGGTCGCACAAGCGGAGGAAGTAACAGCGGTAGTTTCTAAAGTGCAACAAATGTTGAAGGAATTTCAGTACAAGATTGGTCCTCCCGCGCAACCTGGGCCAGAGCCCGAGATGGAGGCTTAAGTTGCGATCATTCACAATTTTGCGGAGATATCCATTTTTCTTAGTGGCTCAGGACAAGCCACATGTGAGTGTTGGGGGCCTGTTGAGTCGGGAAAAGTGTACAAAGAAGAATCTGGTGTGCAAGCAAAGGAGGAAAAGTGCACACACAACATGGTAAAAGTAGGTCAAGAAGGAAACAAATGAACCAGCGCAAGAAAGATAAAACATGCGCACGGCAAAGAAAGGCTGGATAAGGGCAGAAAGGAAGCACGGAAGTAGAGGAAGTTGTGACAGGGTTGGTGCAACAAGGAAAAGCACATCCAAAGTCAATGGAAGAGGCAGGTAGAAGAGTTAAAGCTGGCCAGACGAAAGTCAAGGAATATTGTAGAAGGACGAACCAGCAGAAGATGGAAGGATAGTTTGCGGCTAGTTATGACTAGTACATATGAGTTGAAAGACGTTTCCACGGCTAGTTAAGGCTGTGGTTAAGACATTGCAGGACTTTCGTAACTAGGTATGGGCTGACATTTAATGTAACAAAGATATTTTGTAGATACTTGAGTCTGTAATAATTGAGTTGTACTCAGTCGAACCTGTGTGGTCTTGTAAATGCTATAAATAGAAGGAACCTGCTCTATATAAGAGTTGTTGTTAGATTAGATTCTGTTAAATTCAGTTAGATTGTTAGAGATTTAGAAGTAGTAAGGTTGACTCAGAGGAGAGTCTGGTATAAGTAGAAGGCTATTGAGTCACGGATATTGTAGATGTGTGCGCAGACCACTAGTAAAGTAGAAGAGTCAATCCGGGATGTGTGCGGATCAGTAGGAGTAGATAGAAAATAAACCAGAGAGCATGAGAGCAAGAAGAGATTGAGTCAGATAGACATATCTTAAGAACAGTCTGCAAGTCGCTGACTATAAGGTGCTATACACATTTCTCATGCCATATGAAGAGCACCTTGGTGGTTTTTCACAGATGGGGTTCAACATTTTTTCCTGTGTTACGTGGATGAATGTTGTTTAGTGGTGAATGTTTATGTGAATGTTCATTTACCTTGCATTATTACAGTTACAGTTGTTTTTTAATGTATGTCATAGTAGGAATAATCAATGAATGAATGAATGTTTAAAGAATTGTTGGACGATTATGTATGATTTTATGGTTAATATGTTCAGTTATTATATAAGTTGCACACTATCTGTCAAGTATAAGGAATCCGCTACATCGCATCGTTGCACCAGTCACTGAGTTGTGAGGACAAGGTCGTGTCACACGTAATTTGCAACATATTGTTGTGTTTTCGTTGCATAGTGAAAGACTCCATCCCATTTTCTTTGTCAGGCACCTTGGTCGTGCACCAAGGGACTATAATCCCTCACCAACTGTGGAAACATGGTTCTGGCAGTTACACATTAAGATATCTCGGATGAGACTGTACCTACCTCGCGGGTGTTGCTAACTGAGCTTGCTCTATCGGGCCGATGTCTTTTGGTGTCTTGTTGGTATAGTGTTGTTGTTGAACTACGAGTCGAGACAAGGAAGAGAAAGAGGCCAACACTGACATTGGGTTGATGCATTGTTTTTTTGGATTGGAGTTTTGGCAGGAGCCTGGTCATATTTTCCTGGGGCAGGGGAAGTATGCACTGGATATTCTAAGGAGATTTCAGATGGAGGACTGCAGGCTGATGTATACACCTATGGTCACCAACTGGAAGATTCATGCTTCTGAGGGACAGTTGGTGGATCCTACCTTATATCATCAGCTCATAGGTTCTTTGTTGTATCTGGTCAACTCTAGGCCAGATTTGTGTTTTGCAATGAACACTCTCAGTCAGTTCATGGTGGAGCCTAGGAGAGTGCACTGGGTTGCCACAAAACATGTGTTGAGATACATTAAAGGTACAGTGGATTATGGTCTGGATTATAGGATATCGGATGGGGTTAGGTTGATTGGATTCGTGGATTCATATTGGGCAGGCAGTGTGGCAAACCGAAAGAGCACTTCCAGATGTTGTTTTGTTTTGGGCTCAGCAGCAGTGTCGTGGTTGATTTGAAAGAAAATGTCTGTTGGTTTGAGTTCTACAGAGGTTGAGTACATTGAATCCAGTCGGGCTAGTTGTGAGGCACTATGGCTTCACAAGTTATTGGTGGATTTATTTGATCAGGAGTTGAGGCCTATGGTGATTTACTGTGACAATCAGAGTTGCATCCATATCTCTGAGAATCCTTTATTATACGACAAGTCAAAGCATATTGAGATCAGATACCATTTCATCTGTGATTATGTTCAGAGAGGAGATGTGGAGTTGGAGTACATTTCCATTGATGAGCAGGTTGCATATATCTTGCTGAAGTCTCTTGGAAGAGGCAAGTTCATTCATTTCAAAGACAAGTTGGGTGTGGTGAAAAACAACTTCCTCAGTAAGGGGGAGTGTTGAATTTTTATACCTCGGGAGTTGTTCCCCTTGGTGACTTTTGACTAAGTCACTAGGAAAAGGGGTCATGTCACATGCACTTTATATTAATGACTTGAGATGAGCATTAAATGCACTTCAGTGATTAAAGAGTACTTTAGTAAAAATTTAAAGTGAGTGAATTAAATTTTAATTTATGGAGAAAAGTGATTTTATCACAACTACTCATCTAATCTAATATGGGCCCTTGTATTAGATGACCTTTCACTCACCCACCCATTTTTACCTAAAAGTCAATTTTCCATGTGAAGAGGAACAATGTTCATTTTTTAGAGAGAGAGTCGATTTTCAGAGAAGGAGAAAAACGCAGTAGCTAAAGTTTTTTTTCCTATGGGACGAATTTCGAGGTGAAAGTACAGTACTGAAGTGAGCACAAATATTGAGGAAGAAATTATGGGCATTTGTTGTTCCTGCTTCCACCGATGCACAAACACTTTTTGCCTTCAACAAGAAGGACATTAAGGCTAGAAGGATCATTCTAGATGCAGTTAAAGATCATGTGATCCCACACATTTCTAGTAAAACATGTTCCTTTTAGATGTGGGATGCTTTGACCAGCTTGTTTCAAAGTTCAAATGAGATTAGGAAAATGGTGTTGACAGAGAAATTGAAGAGTATCAAAATGCTCAATGTTGAGGGAGTGATTCCCTATCTTACTAGGATCTCTTAGGTCAAAGATTAGCTTGCAGCACTGGGGGAGGTTGTTTCTAGTTCTGAGCTAGTGCGGACAACTTTGAATGGGGTTGCAAAGCCTTGGGATGTTTTTTGTGGAGACTATAGTAGCAAGGGAGAAATTTCCTTCTTGGGACAGATTTTGGGATGATTTTTTTCAGGAGGAGACCTGAAGAGGTCTTGTGCAGGGCAACTCTTCTACTAGTAGGGAGGATGAGGAGAATGTGGCTTTGACTTCTAAGGGAAATAAGAAGTTCAAGAAGGGCCCCAAGAAAGGTGGGGCTAAGTAGCAGGATGAAAAGAAGAAGGATTTGAGAATTGTAAAGTGCTTTGCTTGTCATAAGCTTGGGCACTATGTTGGACAATTCCCACATAAGAAGAAGAAGAAGAAGCAACAGCTAACAACAGCTTCAGCAGAGGTTCAGGAGTTTATAGCTAGATTTGAGAGATATTTTTCTCTCTGCATTGGGCATGTTGATAGAGATAGAGAATCCATCATCACCAGTGCAAATATTGATATTGAGAGGGAGTATTCTTTGTTGACTGGCCATTCTTTCAATTCATCCATCACCAGCATGGGGTATATTGACAGTGGATCTTTGAGCCACATGAAAGGTGCTCGAGAGATGTTCTCCAAGCTTTCACAAGTAGGGATAGATGTGGAGGTCGTGTTGGGGGATGAAACAGTTGTCAAAGCTGTTGGACGTGGGACCATTATATTTCAAAGAGATTCCATGAGTCCCATGACTTTGAGGGGCATATTGTTTGTACCTGGGCTGAAGAATAACTTGATATCATTTTCCATGATTGAGGATAGGGGTCTTGGGGTGTCTTTCCTAAATGGACATATGTGTGTATTCCCTAAGAATTCGGTACCATATGCCTCTTACATCATTGGATTCAGATGTGGGAAGTTGTACAAGCTCTTGTTTCAGCCCCAGTGTGCTTTGATACATAGTAGCGATAGTGAGCTTTGTGAGGTATGGCATAGGAGGATGGATCATCTTAATCATCCAGCTTTGAGGATGTTGAGGTACATGGTTACAAGGTTTCCTGATTTCATTGTTGAGCATAGTGATGTATGGAGAGGGTGTGCTTTGGGAAAGTATGCCAAGATGTTTTTTACGAGCAGTGATAGCAGGTCAGCATGAGTACCTGATTTGATACATTCTTATTTGTGTGGTCCTATGTCATATTTTTCTCTGAGAGGTTTTGAGTATTATGTGGCATTCATCGATGACCATTCCATGATGACCTGGATCTACTTCCTGAGGAGGAAGAAATATGAGGAGGTCTTGCAGAGGTTCCAAGAGTTCAAAGCTCTTGTGGAGAACCATACTAGGAGGAAGATTCAGTCACTCAGATTAGATAACGGAGAGAGTATACCTCCAAGGAGTTCGATGAGTATTACAGATAGGAGGGAATTCGAAGACAGTTGATAGTACCATACACTCCTAAGTAGAATGGAGTAGAAGAAAGGAAGAATCGATCTATTGTTGGAGCAGCGAGAGCTATGTTACATGATCAGTCACTTCCTTTCTTTCTTTGGGCAAAGGCATGTAGTACAATTCTATACCTTCAGAATAGGAGTCCCCATCATGCCTTGGGGAACAAGAATTCTGAGAAGATGTTCACAGGAAAGAAGCCTAAGGTGAGTCATTTTCGTATATTTGGTTACCTGACTTTTCCACATGTCCCTTTTGAGAAGAGCACAAAGCTTGATCCCACAGCAAAGAGAGGCATATTTATGGGGTATGATACTTCGAAGGCCTTTCGCATTTATCTTCCTGCCCTAAGGAAGATTGATGTGAGGAGGGAAGTGAGATTTCCAAAGGAGTAGGCCTACAGGAAGTATAGAGAGTCAATGCATGGAGAGTAGCAGGTTCCCACACCTAAGGTAACTTCACAAGTACCTTCAGTACAGGTGACAAGTTCACAGGTTTTTGGGGTTACTGGACCACGAAGTATAGGCACAGGTTCAATGGTTCAGCCAATAGGTTCTTTGGGGACAGGTTTTAGTTCTCATGTCACAGGTTAACCATACAGAATTTCCAGATCACATATTTCACCAGTTGTTGGTTCACCATCTCCTGGTACAGAGGGTTCTGGGTCTTCTACTTCTGGTAGTTCCTCAAATGATGACAGACCAGTTTGGGAGCAACCTTCAGGGAAGAAGAATCCTAAATGGCTTTGGGAGACCCTGAAGGAAGCTAAGGAGTTTGAAACTCCCAAGGATCCAGTGAGGGCTAGAGTGATGCCAGACAGGTTGGGTATGGCATTGGTTGCTAGTCTCCGTGATTCGGAGCCATCTACTTTTGAGGAGGCTTCTCAGCATCATATTTGGAGAGATGCCATGATGGAAGAGTACCATTCCATCATGAAGAATGATGTTTTGGATATTATTCTGAGACCTGAGGGGAAGTCAGTGGTGACTTCTCAATGAATTTACAAGGCAAAGCATGCTGCAGATGGCACTGTGGAGAAATACAAGGCTCGGTTTGTGGCATGGGACTTTTCATAGATAGAGGGAGTTGATTATGATGAGACCTTTGGACCGATTGCTCATTATACATCTATCAGATCATTGATTTCCATTGCTAGGGAATGGGTTGGAAGATCCATCAAATGGATGTGAAGACTGCATTTCTCAATGGAATCATATAGGAGGAGATTTATGTGGATTAACCTAGGGGCTTTGAGATTCATGGGAGAGAGTCTCATGTTTATAGGATGAAGGCGGCCTTGTATGGGTTGAAGCAAGCTCCTCGAGCTTGGTATTCTAGGATAGACTCTTACTTGTTGTCGATGGGTTTTCAGAAGAGTGAGGCTGATCTGAATCTCTATTTCATCATGGTCGGAGATTATCCGCTCATTGTTCTCCTGTATGTTGGATGATTTGTTTATCACGGGTGAGGAGAGACCTATTGCAGTTTGAAACAGAGATCTTGCTTCAGAGTATGAGATAACTGACATTGGGTTGAAGCATTGTTTTTTGGGATTGCAAGTTTGGCAGGAGGTTGGTCATATTTTCCTGGGGTAGGGAAAGTATGCAGTGGATATTCTGATGAGATTTCATATGGAGGACTGCAGGTCGATGTCTACACCTATGGTCACCAATTGGAAGAATCCTCATTCTTTTAAGGGAAAGTTGGTGGATCCTACCTTATATCATCAGCACATAGGTTCTTTAATGTATCTGGTCAACTCTAAGCCAAATTTGTGTTTTGCGGTGAACACTCTCACTCAGTTCATGGTGGAGCCTAGGAGAGTGCACTGGGTTACCGCAAAACATGTGTTGAGATACCTTGCAGGTATTGTGGATTATGGTCTGGATTATAAGAGATCGGATGGGGTTAGGTTAATTGGCTTCACGAATTCAAACTGGGAAAGCAGTGTGGTAGACAGGAAGAGCACTTCCGAATGTTGTTTCAGTTTGAGCTCGGCAGTAGTTTCGTGGTTCAGTCGAAAGAAAAAGTTTATTTCTTTGAGTTGTGCAGAGGCTAAGTACATGGCATCCAGTCAGGCTAGTTGTGAGGCATTGTGGCTTCACAAGTTATTGTTGGATTTATTTGATCAGGTGTTGAGGCCTACGGTGATTTACTATGACAATAAAAGTTGCATCCAGATCTCTGAGAATCTGTATCTCACAACAGGTCAAAGCATATTGAGATCAGATACCATTTCATCTGTGATTATGTTCATAGAGTATTTTTGGATTTGCAGTACATTTCCACTGATGAGCAGGTTGCATATATCCTGACGAAGTCTCTTGGAAGAGGCAAGTTCATTCATTTCAGAGACAAGTTGGGTGTGGTGAAGAACAACTTCCTCGATAAGAGGGAGTGTCAAATTTTTATACCTTGGGAGTTGTTCCCCTTGGTGACTTTTTCCCAAGTCACTAGGAAAAGGCGTCATGTCACAAGAACTATATATTAATGACTTGAAATGAGCATTAAATGAATTTTAGTGATTAAAGTGTAATTTAAGAAAAAAATTAAAAAGTGAGTGATTTAAATTTTAATTTGTGGAGAAAAGTGATTTTATCACAACCACTGATCTAATCTAATCCAGGCCCTTGGATTAGATGGCCTTTCACTCACCCACCCATTTTTACCTAAAAGGAAATTTTAAATGTGAAGAGGAACAATGTTCATTTTTTAGAGAGAGTCGATTTTCAGAGAAGGAAAAAAACACAGCAGCGAAAGTTTTTTTGTTTGCATGAATTTTGAGGTGAAAGTACAACAATGAAGTGGGCACGAATTTGGAGGCAAAAATTATGGGAATTTATTGCAGTGGTATAGTATAGTCTGTACTGTACCTTTTCAGTTCGTACAGGGCACGAATTTTGAGGCAGTGAGGTGGGCATGAATTTCAAGGAAAAAATTCTCTGGTTCAGCAGGCATGATTTTTTAGGCAATGACCGTACATTACAATCTATACAGGTTGTCCATACAGTGTTGTAGTAGCACATTTTTCGAAGAGGTTGCAGGAATAAAATTCGGGGTTTGATTTTTCTAAAGTGGGCACAAATTTCGAGGCTGATTTTAATCTTCTAGTTTAGATAAGTTTTGACTGAAAAAATTTTCTTTATGTTGTACTGATGGAAAATAAATAAAGAATTTCTCTCTCACAGGTTTTCCCCGAAGATTGGGTTTTTTCCTGGGTCATTTAACAAAAAATTCTCGAGTCTAATTTTTTATGTGTGAATGTGTTTTTTAATTGCTGCTCATTAAAATTGTAAACATTTATTCTTCTTGTGTTTCAATCATAAATTGTTTATGAGAAATAACTTAATTTGCAGCTGAGAGTAAATTGGGTTAGGCATTAAATGATGATGAAAATGGAGGTTGAAACCAGGTTGGAAAAATGAGCAAAATTTTACAGAAGAAAAAGAAAAAATAAGAATGAAAAAGGGAAAAGGAAAAAAAGAAGGAAACATAAATAAAATAAAGTAAAGAGTAAAAAAGAAAGGTCATCAACAAATGAGTTCATGGTTTTATAAAACTAGTCCATGGTTTTATTTTCTAATTTTCCTATCTCGAATCTCTCTTCGCAAATATCTCTCGTCTCTATAATCCCCCCAAAATAATATAATAATAATAAATTATTATTATTAATAAATATTATTACTATATATATATTTCCAAAAACTATTAAGATTTTATAAATTTATTATTATTACCATACTAATAATAAATTATTATTATAATTAATATTTCAATAGTTAAAATTCTACAAATAATTTTTGAGGCTATACAAAAATTCTTCTTGGGATCACCATGTTTCCCTCATTTAATAAGATCATTATTAGAATATGAAGCACCTAGAATCGAAGAAATAGAAAGAGATAAAAACCTAAAAGAGAAAAAAAAAATATGAAGAATCTAGAATTGAAGAAATAGAAAGAAGACTTTTTGAAGAAAATGAATTTTATGTAGAACTGAAAACAATGCTATTACAAATAAAAGAAAAAATATATCAGAGGGAGGAAGAAGAAGAAGAAGCGGTTACGGTCTGTGAAGTCTCGATTAAAGAAACTGCTACTGCACCTACAACAGAATAAGTGATTATGACCCCTGAATTTTCATAAAGACGAGCATGAAACTGCTACTACACCTATGACAGAAGAAGTGATTACGACCACTGAATTTTCAAGGAAGGAAGAACTAGAAACTAATTTTGCATCCATGGCAACAAAAGTACAAAAATTACATACATTGACACCTTACATTCCCCCTCACAGAAGGTTCGAGGCATCAGATGCAAGAAAGGATAAGAACCTTCGTTCGAAATACAAGACGCAAAAAACAATGCCTACACATAAACATATACATATGCCAGAAATGAGCCACCATTCAAAATACAAGATGAAAAAATCAATACATAGCCATAAACATACACATGCTAGAAATTTGTTGCAATTTCATTCAAGGAACAAAAAGGAATCACATGAATGGTCCCGTCTACAGAACTACAAATCGTTAAAAATGACTAGCGAGACTTCAGAACAAGGACAAATCAGAAGCTATTCCAAGGATCCGAACCAAAACCAAGGACATAATCAGGAAGAGGATAGCAATGACGAAGAAAAGAAAGATAAAAATGGCATGCATGGAATTCAGAATATGGAAGACCAAAATGAATCTACAAAAGAGGTTGTTGTGAATGACAATAAAGAAAACAAACATATAGTTCAACATATTAACAAACTTGAATAACTACTAGTTGAGAATAAAAATAACAAAGACAAAGAGTTATATATGTCAAACATGAAGAAACATGATGTTGATAATGATTGTAAAGAGGATGAATATATCCAGCATTATAATAATGAATATAAATATGATACCAGTAACAATTGTGGAAAAAGAAGGTAGAGTATCATCATGGAAATAAATGAAGTGGAAGTGTTCCTAATCACGGTGACAAAAGAGAAAAAAACCCAGAAGATCCATAGTTCATCACTGAAGAAACCATATGTCAAATAAAGAGTCATGGCATACCCAAACATGCCAACATATCTAAGATCAATAGGTCGACACAACTTCATTATGTAAATATCAAAACAAAGATTCAGAAGAGGCAACTTTTTTTAGTACCATACCAATGCCACAATTAGGGAAATTGTAGCATACAAGACTCGTTGTACAAATATCGAAAGCAGTTAAAAAAAAAAAGATCCTTATTAAGACCCTAAGAAATGCATGAAATGTACTCATAACAACTCTTCGAGGATGAAGCATTCCAAGGAAGGATGACTTATAACATACCAAATAGAATAATGTGTAAATAAAATAATAAATTAGATTAAGTAATTAATTATTTAATATTATATCTGATAAATGCAACAATGGCATCGGAAGAGTCCTAACTCTTCACTATTATGTACTATATATATGTCGAGAGACTATGTATTCAGATCATCATCAATTCAATTATAAAAATATATTTATTTATCTAATAAGACAAATATGTAAGGTTTTACCTTACAGTTAACCAACTACACTGAAAGCACTCTGATATAAATATCGGAATTGGAAGCTAGGGATAATGAATTAACCAAGAACACTTCGAAATCACTTTGAATTAAAAAGAGACATGACAGCAGGTCGAGCATCCCACGTAGAGAGAACCCCATTAAAGAGAGACTTGACAGTGGGTCGAACATCCCATATAGAGAGAACCACCATTAAAGAGAAAATTTTAGAGTTAATAGAGATCTTATTTAAGAAATAGCCATGAGAGAAGAGTGGCGCCCAAAGGCAGACTCTGGCAAAGAAAAATACTGTATAGACCTGAAGGAGAGACTATAGGATTAATGCATTGCATGAAGGAAAATGTTTCAGCAAAAAGACTCCAGGCCAGACAAAGGGAGCCCAAAGTTTTTCAAGTGGCATTCCTAACAAACAACCCAGAAATTGCAAACCTCAAGCAAAGTAGACAATATCATAGTGTTTTGCAGCAGAAAAACTGAAAAACATTTTGATGAACCCTTGAAAATCATGAGGAGAGTAAGAGTAAATTTCATGAGCATTGTAGAGAAAGTATACAGAAGAAATACTTGCATTAGGAGAAATAGAAATACAGACCCCACCCTACAAAAAAGCCACTTTGCAAACACGCACGAGGAAGAAGTAGAGACTGAAATCCACAGAGAAATTTGAGTAGACACCCATTCAACATATGTGTGTGAGCGAAAAACCTTGGGCTTAGAAAAAATGTTAAGATATATTATAAATTGTTAGATATATTGTGCTACCAACACAAATTTTCTGCCTTGGAAGATATAGCATTTTCCCATACATCAAAAGAATATTGACAGGGTCATAGTTTTTTCTTTATTTACTTTTAGCTATTGAGACAAGGTTAGAAGTTCATGTTTATTAGTGAAGGCACATTGGATATTTGTCATAATTGGTAAATATTCACCCCATTTATGATAACTTAGCATACAAAAACTCTTCTAAAAGTCCTACAGACTACAATAAATTTCCAATTTACCCCATAATCTGGTTTATGTAAGGTAAGACATAGAAGATAATGAAAAGAGTGATAATGATAAAAAACAATATAGACTACCTGTTTTTAGTAAACATTGAGAGTCTAGGAAAAAAGGTACATTCATTGGCATTTGAATGATGCCAACTAAAACCATGCCTGTCACGACCTCGGCACCATAGGCACCTTGCCACACCACTCACGCCCAAGTAGCATGGCTTGGGCTCATCGGGCCCATGAGAAGGTGTGAGACTTAGCAATTAATCGAAGTGTTGGTCCGCCTTATGGAAACTCATTGGCAATCAAAGTCACCCAAGGCATCGTTAGCCAGGGCGCGTCACCCACTAGGGAGCCCGTCGGCACGGTCGAGTCATTCAGCAACGCAAGGGAAGCGTCATGGAGTGGCTTGCACCCACAGAAATAGAGCTTGGCAAGCCCACATGCACAAGACTTCACCCAGAGGCACCTCGGATGCGTACGCTCACCAGCACCTAGAAGACAAGGGAATTTGGCAAAAGTGCACTTGAGGAACACTTGGGTAGAAGCACACTTGGGATAGTTCGATAGTGAAGCACGCGACCACATGGGAAGCGTCGGTAATAAATGAAGCGTGGTACAAGGTATGGGAGCTCCGTGCGCTAAGTGGACAACACAACGTGGCATTCAGCAAGAATTGGGGCAGACTAATCAACGAACCTACAACTCCACGGAAGCATGCGTCGACAACCCACGACAGAGTGGGAGTTTTGGCAAACCATCAGTAAAAACAACACATAAGAGCGCGTCGGTCGATGATTTGCAAGAGGGCAAGCACATCGGCTAAGTGGGCACTTGGCGTGCGCTTGAAGAAAGGATGTGACCACTCTTGGGTCACACCCGCCCACGTGAAAGGCTATATAAAACGAAGGAAGGCCAAAGCAAAAGGCATCAAGAGGAACCAAGTCTGAGTACACAAAGAAGAGCTCGACCAAGACTGAGCTAAATTTGGGCTTCTGCGGGACAGCAAGCGAACCGCAATAGTTCGCACCAACAAGGAGACAATTGCGCTTTTGGGCTCTTGGGGTACTTTGTATTCTACAACACATTTGGCTTGTTTATGCCGATGTGGGAGCTCTGTCGGTTTGGAAACTTTGTTGATGCAACATTCTCTTGTATATAAAGATAATGGGGTGAGCTTGTTTGGTTTCCCCACCCATACTTGTCTTGTGTTTTACTTGTTATCTAGAGACTTGCATAAATTGACTAAGTGTTGAATGTTGAGTTAAACGTGTTAATAAGTAAACGTGTTCTGAGATAAGTGTAAGGTTCACTTCCGCTGGATAGAGAGGCATACTCTACCATCAAGACCTTGAGTTGGACATGCCCTTAAGCGTCTTTCGGGTAGTGTCACACACCCCAGCAAGCCAAAGTGACTTGGGCATTGGGCGAGGCTGTGACAGATGGTATCAGAGCGCAGTTAAGCTCATTGAGGTCGGTTTGAGAAGTCTTCCGGTTGGTCGCTAAAATTATTGAGGGTCGTCACAGAATAATCTAAGCACCGTAGATCCATAAAGCTGTCGAAACGCAATTAGCTAAGGGTTTTCTTGGCATGTGGAAGGGGTGCACCGAAGTTTGGGTGACTCGGATTTTAGCCACCGAAAGAGAAGACGGGGAGTTTGGAATCCCTCGGGTGGTGTTGGTTGGGAATCACTTCAAAAATGCTAAGGCATGGCGCAACCTGAGCGCACCCACAAGTGGGTGGCTAAGCTACCTCGTAGGTTGTTTCCTAGTTGACGACTAGCAAGAGATTGGAAAAGTAAATCTTATTGAAGCTTGGCACATGTGAAGAGTTAAAAGAGGGTTTCCAAAAGGTTCGTTGGTAGTCGGATCTCGTGGAAGCTTGCGACGGTGCTTGGCAGGAGCATCGTGAGGGTTTGACAAAGCCGCAGGTTCATTTGTAGGTTGGCTTGGCAAGCATTAGGGGAATTTTGAGGTCTAAAATGGGCCTCCTAAGAGATATAATAAAATAATATGAGGTAGTCATTTTGTGGGGAAGGTTTATTTACAACTCACCACTTGCACTATAATCTATGTAACTATGGTTGAGTTAAATTGAAAAAATGTTTAGAAATAAAATTAATAAAAAAATATCTTTGATATGACTAGAAATATGAGTAATTTTAGTACATAGATGTAATTAGTAATTAGACCTGCGTTCTTACCTTGCTGATATGGATATTTGTTCTCTGGCCCAAGCTCGCAACACATGCTCTTCAGAGCCTTTATATTGGTACTCTTCTTCTGATCTTGATCTTGCAAGCTCTTACTCTTCGATCTGGAATGATTATATTTATGGATTATCGGCACTTGGCATTCGGCTGAATGACAGCCCTGATAAGTTAGCGTGGTCATACAACAGGAGTGGTGTGGATATCACAGCAAAGGAGGCATATAATTGCATTTTTCAGTCCTCGATGGTTGGGGACTGTATGGCTGTCAGTCCTCCTGTATGGAACAAGTCTCTGCCTCTTAAAATTTCCTGCTTCATTTGGCTGGCTTATAATAACAGAATATTAACTTGGGATAATATTCAGCATCGTGGTCTCTCGGGCCCAGGCATATGCTCGCTTTGTTATTCGAATCTGGAAACAGTTGATCACCTATTCACAAGCTGTTGGGTATGGAAATTGGTGGCAGGCAGTATCATGGACTATTTTAACATCAATGTCCGTATTTCTGATATTTCTTTTGTGGATTTAGTTACTGGTTGGAACAAAATCATTCCTCAGTCCTCTCCTTACTATTCTTTGCTGTTTAAAGCTATTTGGATGATTTGGAAAGCTCGCAACCAGCTGATCTTTGAAGGAAAACACAGGGATATTCATAGTATCATTCAGAATATTATGAGATCAGCATCTTCAACAATGAAGGGGACTGTTTCGAAAAGGAAGAACTGCCGAATCATTGGCCCGCCACCTGATAA